>PPHD01009013.1:0-21132 GCA_002909625.1 Bambusicola thoracicus
TCTTTCTTATCCTTGAAAAAGGATCACTGCCAAAAGTGTACTGGAGATACTTTTAGGACACGACCCTTTCCATGTGGTTTCTATTTCTGATGAGATTTTCATTGGTCATAGGTTCCCACAGTCCACTGCAAATACATTAACTCAATTAATAAATGAAAAGGGAAATTCAGTGATGTGTTACAATCTTAAAAAAAGAAAAAAGATCTGAAATGTTGTTAGCCTATGTTTTGCTCTCCTGCAAAGTCTAGTGATGCAGTGAAAAACAGTTTCTAAGTGCACTTATCTATCACCATTGTTTTTTTCCTAGTCTTTTCTGTTGTTGTTGTCCAAGAAGAAAGACTTGCCCACCAATCTCAGAGTCAATCAGTTACCACTGAAAAATCTCTTTGAGGTAAAGTGACAAGCTTTTTAAGTTTTGTGTCTGTTTCTTTTCTTTCTGTTCCCTTCAGTGGGAGATTTTCTATCCTGTGGGCAAGGTTAAAGCAGATGAGAGAAAAATAAAATGAAAAATAAAATAAAATAAAAAATAATACACGGTTACGTTAAATAATATGTGATTATATTAACTCATCTGTTTTGTCTCTTTTCATCTGATCACTAAAATAATCCTTAATTTGTATAGTTTTTGTATGCAATTTAGTATTTCCTTTAATTGGTCACAAAAAGACATCTTCCTCTCAAGCTATTTGTGTCAGACCTGGAACCTGACACTAGATTTAGTGTAGAAAAATGTTTGACATCTGTTAAGTTGAATGTGTTTTCCAACCAGGATGACTTTCAGTATTCCTGGGACATGGTGGTATTATGTTTTGCTGGCTTGCTTCTGGACTGCTTTGTGATACTGCATCTGATTATGAAAAATTGAGCTCATTGCTGTGTTGGAATTTGTCTGTACTCAGTGACTCAAATTTTTTGTATGTTGCTTTAGACACAGGCTGCTAAACTGGTTCCCTGAAAGCTTACCTTCCAGATAATGTAGGGGGTTTGGGCAAGTTGGAAATGTATAGACCAAGTACTCACAATTCTAATGCCTTTCACTGAGATGATGGCATCTGCCAGCAGCAGAAGTCAATCTGTGCCCACTTTGTGCATGTGAAGGAGCAGCTGCTGTCCGTAGTGGTATCATGTTGAGTTTCTGAAGGCAGTACACAGTGCATCTATCTGTTATTATGTGGTGGTTGTCCATCCTGTTCCAATAACAGTTGAGGTAAAGCATTTCTTGTGGACCATTACAAAGCAGATGTGTTTACACAAGCATGTCGTGGTTAGCTAGCATTGGACAAGTCTGCTGTGGTAATACCAGCTGAGGAGCTTAAATGGGACTATGTGCTACCCTCCATCACACCTCATTAATTTGATCAGCTTTTTGCAGGGAGAGAGGTGGGTCACAGTCCAGGCCCTGAAAGATCAATGAGCACTGCTTCTCTTTTGCAAAAATTAGAGGAAAATGTGGCTTTCTGACAGCTGGAAATTCCCCTGCTGCCACCCTGTAATTTGTTGTATTTTATTTTTGTAACTGTGCACAAACAGTAATACTTGCCAGTCAAAATTCGGCATGAGGTGTTACAAAGAAAGATTTATTTGTGGATGTTGGAAGGCTGTGCAAAGCCTGCTATTTAAAAAGTGACTGGCACAAATGAAGAAATTATGTTTTATTATCATTGCTGTCTTAATAATGCTAGATGCTTCCTGGGCTGGATGAGAGAATGAGGCGTTGCCCTGCTTTCCACTGATAGAATTCCTGAGCTGTATGAGATGTTACCTGGGTTGTCTATACCTCCTTCCCTCAGTCAGTAACTCCTGTTTTCTAATTTCAAACATTTCTTCAGTCTTTTCTTGCTTCAGGATAACTGCTTGCAGAAGCTGCCTCATCTGAGCTTAGAAAGGACAATATCTAGTTACAGCAACATGTGCACTGGAATGTAGGAACATTTAATAGACTTGTATGGCAGAAAGTTGACATCAGTTACGGGGAAGAAATACAGAAATATGTATTACAAAATAGGCTTCAAATTCAGTGCTTTTCAGAGCAGGAGGAGAGTCTTTCAAAATTCATGAACATCTCATTGGAGAAATGTATTTGCTTTGAACTTCTACTGGATCTGTTACGTTTATAGTAAATGTTTCATTTTACAATGAATACGACTTGGTTGTTACTGTTCCACCAATTCCCGTCATAAAAAACATGGAAATGTGATTTTAAAAGAATGTATTTTGTGAATATAAAATAATGTGTTGTAATTCCTTTCTTTGTTATCAGACTTTTGAGTTGTATGGATGTGATGAGACGATGCAAAATGTAGCAGAATTGGTCAAATGGCTGATTTCCATTGGGGCAAAAGTTGAATCCATTGGAGTTTATCCCCTTCATGCTGTTATCAGACTGTGTATCAAAGCAAGTAAGTGTCATCCACTGCTAAAATAAGCCAAATGTTGTCTTCTTCAGAGAAAAAGCAAATATAATTAGATCATATCATGACTTACATGTATCAATAAAACACAGGAAAGATGTGGAGCATTAGGAGAGGATCCAGAGGAGGGCCACAGAGATGATCCAAAGGCTGGAGCACCTCTCCTATGAAGACAGGCTGAAAGAACTGGGCTTGTTCAGCCTGGGAAAGAGAAGGGTGTGGGGAGGTGTCATTGTGGCTTTCCAATATTTAAAGGGGGTTTATAAACATGAGGGAAATCAACTTTTTACAAGGGTAGATAGTGATAGGACAAAGGAGGATGGTTTTGAATTAAAGGAGAGGATATTTAGATTAGATGTCAGGGGCAAGTTTTCTACTGAGAGAGTGGTGAGGTGCTGGAACAGGTTGCACAGAGAGGCTGTGAATGCTCCATCCCTGGAGGTGTTTGGGGCCGGGCTGCATGGAGCCTGGGGCAATCTGATCTAGTACTCGATCAAACGGTTGGCGACACTGCATGTGGCAGAGGGGTTGGAACTTTGTGATCCTTGAGGTCCTTTCCAACCCAAGCCATTCTATGACTCTGTGATTTTAAGAATTTTGTAAACTCTCTTATTTGTTATCTGTGCTTGTCAGCTATAGAAACCTAACATGGATGTTCTCTTCTATGTTTTGGAACTATTGCGTGATTGAGGTTCTTTCAGGTCGTTGGTATGTCAACTTTGACAAAAATAAAGTATTTCTTCCTGCCACCTCAATGTGGAACAACATTTTCTGTACGTGCTAAAGATTCATGAGTCAACTAAGTGATGCATGCTGAAAGTCAGCATCAGGTCTCCCACAATGCAGCTGACTCATGCCATCATTTCTCTTGCTTTTTTTTTTTTACCTCCCTTACTCCCCATGTATGAGAAAAGGTTTCATATAGGTGCATCTTTACGTTCCATAGGGGGAAAAACAGTATCTAATTCTACTGCCTCTATTTACTATTTTTACCAGATGTTTTCTTTTATCACTTCAGAAAAGAACCATATTTTCAGATGGTTACTGTCTCAGAGGTCAGACTTGAAGGATAGAATCAACCAGCAAGACAGAGATGGATGCACTCTCCTGCACATTGTGGCATCTTCCAGTGACTATTCCCGGAAACGCAGTAAATACAGTTCTTTTTTCTTTATTCCTACTTGTGTGGTGGTTTGTTTTCATATGGAAAAGTGAAGAATAGAAGAAAATTTCAGACCCTGGTGTTTACTACTACATACAAGGAAGAAAATGAGAAAGCCCTGTTATCTGAACATAATAACTTATATTTTAACTTATACTTAAGCATTTCAGAAATTCCCTTATAAGTATGTATACTTGATTTGGTGACCTTTTTTTTTTTTTGCTTCTTGATTTGATTGGTTATGACTTCCCAGTAAGTACCTTGCAGTTTTTAGTTACCTCTTAAATCTAAATGTGCCTTGACCTCCTAGAGACCTATCCTGTTTTTCTGTTCTCTTGTTTTCTTGTTTGTTTGTTTTGACTAGGTGAAGCTTGAAAACCTAAGTAGCAATGTACCTTGTCAGAAATGAAAAATGAAATGCTTTCCTTCAAGTTTTCTATGAGGTTTCTTTTACATTAACTTAGCCTGGCTTTCTTCCTTGTATTTCTTACGCTGCCCACTAGGTGGCCTCAGGAAACAAGCATCAACGCCAAGCAAACTCCACTCCTCGACGTCGTTGAGCACAATGACATTCTGATGGCTCTCTTTAGTAGAATGAATGAGTTGCAGGCAGTCTCCATCTAACAAATTTCATTTCCTAGAAAGAAGCCATACTTCTTTTGCAACATCTTTTACTATAAGACTCTTGTGTTTCTGGAAGAGGCCATATATATATTTATAGATATGTTTATAAATGCATTAAAACCTTTGCATCCATCCATTAAAAATAATTCCTAAGGTAGCTTGCATGGTAAGACTTGTACAGACAAAGCACAAAAGCTGTGTTTGTCTGCATCACTCTTTCCTCATCCAGATTTTTCCTTCAGCACATGCAATTAAAGAGATTGTGTTCTGTGGAGCTGTGCCTTGGGAATTGTAATGATATAACAATTCTTTGCTCGGCGTTTCTTCATCTTCCCTTGCATTACATGATTTGGTGTTCCTGCACTCTTCCAGCTGTTCTGTTGGAAGATCAGTACTGCTGCTTCCAGGGCAATAAAGTGCTTCCTGGGATTGCAGTGGGACTTTGCAAGAAAAGAGCTACTCATCTTAGAGAATTATTAAACACTGTGTCAAAGCTTTAAGTCACTGTTATATTTATTGTTGTTGTCTGTTCTGTAATTCTGTATAGCATTTCAGAACACTTAAATTGACTTCTGTTGAAAGCAATGACGCTTACCATTAGTTAAACTAGAAATCTTTGTTACAAGGCTTATTACCACAAAAGTAATGTGTTTTCTGCTGCACAGGAAAGAAAATCAGTACACAGCTGTATATATTCATGCTTGAATATGTAAAATAGACAGTTTTGTTAAGTCACCTTATAAACAATAGAAAAGCCTCCTGTTTTGCCTTCTCTTTATGTACAGAGCAGTTTGCCTAAAAACTGGAGAACAGGATTGGGGCATAACAAAGGAGGGGCTTTTGACATACTGCCTCTGACCAATGGGATGCTCTTGAGGCACCCTGTCACTTTCTGTTTCAGTGCTCCCATTTCCCAACTTACAATAACAAAGATAGAGTTTAAAATTACTTTTTAACAGTTCTTTGAGTTTCTTTTAGAGATAATGCCTAACAATTCCTAGGATACTGGATGAATTTTTATATATATATGTGTATAAACTAAAATTATGCTAGAAATTCTGCCACATTTGAAAACAAGAAAACAAAGCAGAACAGCCCCTAAACAATGAGAATTATTCCCCCTCTAATGCTTTTTTCTTGTAATGCTTTAGGTCAAACAGAAGATGTGCTCATGCTTCTGAATTTGGGGGTTGATCCTACCATTCCAGATGCACGGTCAAGAAACGTCATAGATATTTTGAAAAAGAATAAAAACTTTGATGCTGTCAAAGCAGTTAGCAATCACATTGAGAAACACACTTCCTCCTCTGTGGAACTGGAAGGTACTGTATGGACTGTGGTTTTCCTGTTTTTAAATTATATCATTTGAGTGCAAAATTACTTTATTTGAAATTGGCAATAGTAGGTGAGAAAGTATGTAACTTTCCCTATGAGTTGTCACCCTCGTGAGTCACCGTTGCACATTTTGTCCTTGCCTGAAGGTGTCTGCTGTCCAGCTAACGTTCTTAATCTATCATGCGATAAATAATTACAAATTGCTGGAAGTTACTGTAAGCCACTGCTGGATTTTTTTTTCCTTAACACAAGGCACCCCTCCTGCCATAGAAACTGCATATTTTTGATGCTTTTGTCAGTTTTGACCACTTACCTTCACCTTAGTGTTTGGCAAATGAAACATTTGGTAAAAACATCCGTGACATATTTAAAATGATTTAAATAAAGAAAAAATATTGACCAAAAAGAGAATCCCTGAGGTGATGAACATGTATGTGAAAAGGTGATGACCTATTTTGAAAACAAAATAATGTTTTAGTGAGAGATCCTCCTTGTTCAGAAAGTTTTAGTCGTCGTTGATCCACATGGGTGATATGCAGCTGAAACTCCCATGTTACATGGAAACTTAAAATCTCTTCACATGATAAGGGACAAGAGGAGCAGAACAGACTATTGGAGAGCCTCTCACAACCAAAGCAGAGGACCTAAAATTTAGTTACACTACTGAAGTAAGGGCAAACTGCAAATTATTTTAAAAATTACTACTGTTATTTCTGGGCTGTTTGTGAAAGACCAGTTGTCTTATGGAAAGCTGCTGATCTTAATTTTCCCAGTGCTTACATGGAATTTCATGAATTGACACACTAAACTGGTTTTCAGTCTACTCTTATAAAAGCCCATCAGTTCTGAAAAGGACTTTGAGTTCTCTGTTCTTTGTAACTTTCTGTTCTGGAACCTGGTGTGTGAAGCATGATTGCTGAAATAACAGGGAATTCTACTTTGACATCAATAAATCAGAATGAGAAAGCATACAAATTGTACAATAAAACCCCAGTGTCAAACTATCAATACTGACTAACCCTTAGATGATTTCCTGTCTTCCTTAACAAATGGCATAAGCCTGAGCTGTCTGTACCACAGTGTAGTCAGAGAGATTCCAGTTACGACCGGAAATGGGGAAACTGTCTCCCCACAGGACTGAAGGGTCCTTGTAGAAAGTGCAGTCTTGGCAACATGGCAGCTTCGTTGCTACTTGCATTCTAGCTCTGGAGGAAGCTGGGGGGGTGGGAAGGGGGAGGTGCACAGACACTTCCAGCAGAGGATCCAGTTGTAGGAGGCTGTTTGGAGGAGCTTTGGTGTACATCCACATGAGAGCTGACTTGCCGGTTAGGCAAGATGTTCCTGCAGGACTTAGAGGTTCAGGAACTGAGGAGGCAAGTTCTGCAGCTTACCTTTCCACATGATGATTTAAAAGAAGGTTATTAAGCCCCAGACATGGATTTTGCTCTTCTTAAAACCATTTCTTCAGTAGTCTTTCTGGGATGGTTTGGTGCCTGATGATGTTTTCCTTGGCACTAACTAGCCAAGTTAACATCTGTATTAGTGGTATTACCATAATAGCTCAAAGCATACCCTTTTCAAACCAGTACTTATTTGTATTATGCAAATTTTAAGGCATACATGGAGGAAAAGACCTACATATGCAGATCAAACTCAGAAAAAAGTGAAGCTTGTAGACTACATCTCTGGTTTCACTGTATGTTACATATAAGTTTACTGGAAGTCTTTGTATTTCATTGCAATTGCATTTTCTTGCTCCTGGCAAGCAGATTCCCATAGTTCTTCTCTCTTTACTGTAGAGATCTTTTGCCCTTCTCCTGGAGAAGGTCTTAGCTCAGTGGTTCTCACGTTTACACCACTGCTCTTATAGAGGTAACTGTTTTGGTTGGTATTCCATGTATCTCAGCATGTTTTTGGGGGTCAGTTTATTTTCCACAATATGCAGCCCCCAGGAGTTCTCTAGGTTTAATGTAAAGCAAGAAGCTGGAGAACAGGACACTGCTTTACCGCTGGGGTTAATCCTGGTTGCTAAAGAGCTGACTTATCTGTTGCTTTGTCCTAGGGGGGAAAGCTACTGTTTTGTCTAATCTTTGAAGTATTTAAAGTCCTTGAAAATTACAGGAAATTCATCCCAGCTCTTTCAGTTTTCATTTCAAAACTGTTATTAGGACATGATTTAAAATCAGCAATTGTCCATTACCCAAGTATCTTCAACCTGTAGGTGTCATTTTGTTGTGATGGGTTTGTTTGTTGTTTTGTTTTGTTTGTTTCGATTTAAAAGGGCATATTAGTCTTTGGCTGTATTTGTTAAATGCCAGTGAAGATTCAGACAAGCTCAGGGCATCTGATTAAAAATGTATGCTTGAAGTGTTACTGTTCTTAGTCATCTACTCTGAAAATTCTTATCATTGCAAGGCAGCAATGTCCTGCCTGCATGTACAGCAGCTTGTCTGCTATTGCAATTTTCAGCCTGATCTATTAATGTAAAGAGTATTTAATGGGTGTATCAAATGTGTTTTGGGATACAAAATATAATAATACAGTGTATTACAACTCTGCCCTGAAAACATGACCGTGAAGAACTGGATTTTCAATTCCTGTAATGTTTTGCAGATGAAGACAGAAGAAGAGCTGTAGTTGATTCTTTCCTGGATGCTCTTGAACAGTTTGTCAAGTTCTGCAGTTTTGAAAATGGGTTACATCATAAAAATATATTGAAAGAAGATGTGTTTCAAAGATTTCTGAAACTGCTTTCTTCTGTGAAAGGTACAGTGAGTTCCCATTTCTCCTCTTAATTGTTTTGATGTTAATATACAGTTTTTGCTCTCTTAGCCTTCCTTCATGTCTGTGTTTCTACAATTGATATTACTGGAACAGAGTGCTTTTACTTATTTTTACTGCTATATTTTGCAGTGAAAACCCATCATAATATGCACAGAAATTCAGTATGATGAATAAAAGCGTTCAAACTGATTTGTCTGTCAGCATAAAGACAAAAGGATGCAAGTGTAGAATTTTGCTGTTCTGTGCTTTGAATTTAATGAGCTCGTTATTCTGAAATTTGTTTATATTGTGATGGATTTTACTGTCTGTTTTTGAGTGAGTTATTTTGTCCTGTTTGTCTTGCAGAAATTCCTGACGGGGTGGTTTGCAACATCCCCCAAGCTTGTGCTAACAGCATCGTAAAACTGTTGTTGAAGAAGCAAATGTGGCATGAAGTTTTGCTGTTGCTAACAGGGAAAGCCAATGGGGAAAGCACATCAGATGGAGGACTCTTAAAAACCTGCAGTCTTTCAGATGTTGACATTGGCAGCATTATTCAGCAGTGCGACAGACTGGATGAGCGAGTCCACCTCATAAGATGTTTGGTAGAAAGAGGAGGTGAAAAAATTAGAATATTATTTTTTTTAAAGATAGGATATCTTCTTTTGCATGTTTGGAGCAGCATAGTTTCAGAAATGTGAAAGGATAGTTTTTGTGGCTCTGCATAATTGCTGAAGCTTGTTGAAGTGCAGTACATTTGCTGCACCTGCTACACTGGAAACCTATTAGGGGTGTGTAGGATGGAAGATGTTTTTCAAACGAGCTTTGGCTGTTAGAGTTAGATTAGGAGGTAAAAGGCCAAAGATTCTTGTTGTTCCTTGCTTATAGTTTTCTTGGGCTTTAATTCCTCTGTCCTGAGCCTGATAGAAAATGTGATTCACAGTCTTGGGGTTAAGTCTGTTGTCATGTCACAAGTAATTGGCTACTTCATTGAGTTCAAGGGCATGACCAAGTATCTTTTTTTCAGTCACTGTGAACATGATCATTTTTCTTGTTTTACATAAGGTTTATTCCTAGAATTACTCTGCCATTTTTCACTTCATGTTATAACTTGATACTAGCTATAAATTAGGGACACACGGTCCTGCCGCAGCCTTGTGACTGTCTGGGGCTGCAAGGAGATTTCTTGTTTCATTCAGTGACTGTCTTGAAGGAGATATGTTCTGGTCTGTCTGTCTTCCTGCTGCAACAGGAGGATTGGCTGCTTAGATTATTGGGATATCAGAGGAGATTCTGAAGTTTTTCATTCTCAAAAACTCTTTCTGCCTGCTCAGCAATCAATTTGTACGTCTCTCTGACAAGCACTTTCTGTAGTTTCCAGATCTGGTTTATTGTATTTAACCCCTATTACTTTCATGTCCTTCACACTAGCTCTGCCAGATGGGACTGGAGCCAAACCTGAAATACCGCTGCAAATCTGCCTGAAAAAGAATTACATTGAACTGGTGTCTTTGCTGCTGACCAAGGGTGCAGATCCTCGAAATATCTCCTTTGCAAAAGGAGATACTCCTTTGCATGCTGCAGTCCACATCTGTTTAGATAAAAGAGGTAAAATTTTTGTGTGCCTAAGTTTAGGGGACACAAACATCTCTAGCAGGACGGCATCACTCATTTTCACAGCAAATGCTGAAAATGCCTAAAGGACATAAAACTACTTGAAAGTGTCCAAAGGAGGACTACAAAGATGGTGAAAGATCTAGAGGGGAAGATGTATGAGGAGTGTCTGAAGTCCCTTGGTTTCTTCAGCCCAGAGAAGAAGAGACTGAGGGGAGGCCTCACGGTAGCCTACAGCATCCTCACAGGGGGAGTGGAGGGGCAGATATGGATCTCTGCTCTCTGGTGACAGTGACAGGACTCAAGGGAATGACATGAAGCTGTGTCAGGGGAAGTTCATATTGGAAAAGGTTCTTCACCGGAGGGTGGCCAGGCCCTGGAACAGGCTCCCTGAGACAGTGGTCATGACACCGAGCTTGCCAGAGTTCAAGAAGTGTCTGGACAGCACTCTCAGACATATAGTCTGATTTTTGAGTGGTCCTGTGTGGACCCTTGAGTTGGACTCAATAATCCTTATGAGTCTCTTCAAACTTGAGGTATTCTGTGATATGATGATTCATGATCTCATTTCTTACCTGTCCAGCTCACTACCACTTTCTCTGCTGTTTTTTTCATGTGATAGCAGAGGCAGCAGACCAGGATGTTTGACTGTATCTCAGTCCCCAGAGTTTGTAGGCCAAAGGATATGGACAAACCTTTATTAAGCTAATATGTTCTGCTTTTAATTTGCAGTGCCTGGAGCTGTGAGGAGAGTTAATGTCTGGTCAATTGATTGATGGGATTGAGGCAGCTGTAACATTTCCATCACTTTCTGTTTTTTTCTGACTGTATTATTATTTAATCAAGCTGATTTAGAAAGCAAAGCTCCTCTCTGAAAACTAAAATTTGTACTAGATGGGAATGGTTTAAATTTGAAGTATCTGGGAAGAAACAAAGGAAAAGGCAGGGCCATAGCAGCAGACATTGAAGGACATCTGACAGTGACATCTGAAATCCATTTGACTGTTTTTGCTCAGTTGTAACTCAAGCAGAGTTTTGTTCAGAGAAGTGAGTGAAAGGACTGTAGGGCTTACATAAACATGTAAGAAAATCTGAAAATCTGTCAAATTAAGTCTCAAATTTAGATTTAATTTTAAATTAGTAAAAAATGCATTTCTGACTTGAAGGGTTAAAATATTTTAAGGCACTGTATTTATTCATTTATAACACACACACATTCCATTAATAGCTTTAGAGAAATGAAAAACATAGGTCAGTTGTAGACTTTAGGTCAAGAGTAAGCAGTCTAAACTTGGTATCTTCTCTAAGTATTTTTCACTGTGCGAAGTTTTTGAGGTGAAATTCCTCTATAATGATTTTGATGAATCACTATTTTCATTAGGAAATAAATGTTTCAGGTATACTATCTGGATTAAGTCATATACGTTACCTGGATTAAAACTGGAACGCTGTAGCATTAGCACTCTCTTGCTCTCTCCTTCTCTCTTTTTCTCTCTCCTTTTTTTTTTTTTTTTTTTTTTTCCCTAAAGAGGGGCTCATCTTATTTAGTAAGAAATTGCACTAGGAACTTCAGGTGTCAGGAAATAGTTGGGATTTGCCACAGGTTAGTTATGTAACTCAAAACTATCTGCTGCAGATTCCTTCTGGGTAGTGTAATAAAATGAACCAGATGACCCTAGGGTAGTATCAGAGCTGCTGTTTTTCTGGATGACCAGAGTCACCATCCTCTGTTTGGTAGCTGTCAGGGCTGATATTGGAAGATGACGTGGAGATTGAAAAAGGAATGGAATTGACTGATGCTCCATAAGCGGCTGCAAAACTAGAGATTTTTAAAGCTTTGCTGCCACTGTATGATTTCTTCTGAGTATTCAAAAAGCTGTTTTGAGCTATTTAAAACAAGCTTGTTTTAAAAACATGAGAAGTAAAATTTGTCTTTTGAAAGCAAATTGATATTGCAGTAAAAAAAGCATTAAAAATTGTTGGCCTACCATGCAAGATTGTAAGCTACTAATTTTTTTTTTCTTGCTTTCAGATGGCACTGGCATAAACATCCTGAACTATCTGCTTGATCTCTTTGCTTCAAGACCTTCTGACTTTCCGTATCTTAATCCAAACGTACAAGATGATAATGGAAATACAGTGATGCATGTTATTTTTCAGAGAGGATTTTCAAAGCAGGCAAAGAGAATAATGGATTCATTGGCAAAATTTGATGTTAATTTTAATATAAAGAATAAATTAGGAAGAGACGTGAGGCACAGAATTAAGAAAAATGACCCACTGCTACTTGCCTGGAATACTGCTGTATCAGAGAAGAAGAAGTACCGGCAGGATATAGCAGGGCAGTTGGTTAAAACACCTAAGCCTACTCCAGCTTCTGATGTGTCACAGCCAAAGAATGCAGGACGTTCGTCTTCTGGGTCCTTATTAAAAGTACCATCTGGCACCACAGCACATAATGATGTAAAAACTCAGTCTTCTGTAAAGACAAAAAATGATCAGTTATCAAAGCAGGAAATGGAAAAGATAAACAACCCCTTAACTATGCAGGAAAGTCTAGTGAAGGAAATTGCAACTCTAATTCAGCAGTTGAAATGGGGTGATGCCCTGAGGAAGGATAATTCTGTGGTACAAAAACAATCTTCAGGCCAGACCAATTTGGAAGAGGGAAAAGGTGCATCTTTACAGCTTTGTGGAAGTATAGTTTATTCTGAAGGTAGAGGAGATGACAGGGAGAAAAAGAAGGGAGTGCAGGAATTTAGTGTGGGCCTGCCTAATGGAGAGAAGGAAGAACCAGAGGAAGAGACGATTCTGGATGTTGAGGCATATGTGCAGGAGTTTGATAACATGACTTGGGAAATAGAGTGCACTCCTGAAGCACTGAAGACCTTAGGCAGCAAAGATGTACCTCATTATCTGAAAACTAAAACTATAATGACAATTAAGAGGCTTGGCAATGGGGAATGGACTAGGGGTCTTCAGAAGCCACTGAAGCATTTAAAAGCTGATATCCAGCTTTATGAAGCCAAACTGGGCAAAGGTGCAAGAATGCTATGGGAACTTGCGATTGACTTTTCTCCTCGTTGCAGTGAGAGTGCAGAAAAGATTATGGAGACAGAACAGACAAAAAGTCTTCCAGAAAAATCGGGAAGAGTTTACACAGAAATGATCAGAATTTGGGCCATTGTTCTTGATCACTGCAAGCTGAACCGTGTTTTAGATAATATATGCTTGTCCTACAATCGTGGATTATCTTGCATCTTGAGGAAAAAGCTCAAAGGCATAAATGAAGGGCATCAGAACTACAACGTGACAATGCATAAGCGTGTTCCACGTTGTTATGTTGAAGACTTGGAGAGAGAAAAATCAAAAGAACATATTATTCCTGAGTATTTCCCTCCAGCCAGTGCAGCAGAAATGGAATACAATATAATGAAATTTCACAGCTTCAGTACTAACATGGCACTTAACATTATAAATGATGTACATTCTGCTGTTGAGTACCCTTTCCGAGTTGGGGAATTAGAGTATGCGGTAATTGACCTCAATCCAAAGCCCATGGAACCAATCATTTTAATTGGGCGAAGTGGGACAGGGAAGACGACTTGCTGCTTGTATAGGCTTTGGAAGAAATTTTATTCATACTGGGAAAAATCCACCATGGCAAATAGTCCTCTGCTGGAGAGGCAAACTTGGCGACAGAGACAGTGTAGTGATGTTGAAAAAGCTAGGTTAGAGAATGAAGAGTCTGAAGAAAAACAGGACAGTGATGATTCAAGTGAGGAGCAGGTGAGTGAGGAGCAAGACCAGAACAGTGAGGATGAAGAAGTTGCTATGAGCACAACTGATACAGAAACAAGTCCATGTGATGACCATGAAGAAGACCAAAAGTGTAATTCAGAAGAACCAAACAGACTGGAGCATCTGCACCAGATCTTTGTAACAAAAAATCCTGTCTTGTGCCAAGAAGTTCAGAAGAATTTCATTGAACTTAGCAAATCTTCTAAGGTAACCAGTCATTTCAAGCCTCTGGAGCCAAATGTTCATAGACTGCAAGACGTTAAAGATGAAAATTTCCCACTGTTCATCACCTCCAAGCAGTTGTTGCTGTTACTGGATGCATCTCTGCCTGACCCATTTTTTCCGAGGAATGAAGATGGGAGCCTTAAGAGAACCATTGTTGGTTGGAGTCCCCAGGAAGATTTGGTGATACCAAATTGGCAAGATGAAGATGAAGAGTGTAGTGCAGAAGCCAAAGATGGTGATGAGGAAAGAACTGCTGATGGATACTCTAGGGAGAGTGACCCACGGACTTTTGTGACTTATGATTTATTTGCAAATGAAATTTGGCCAAAAATGATAAAAGGTAAAAGCTTATACAATCCTGCACTTGTTTGGAAAGAAATAAAGTCCTTTCTGAAAGGCTCTTTTGAGGCACTGAGTTGCTTCGGAGGTAAACTTACTGAGGAGCAGTACAAAAAACTAGGCCGGAAAAGATCACCAAACTTCACAGAAGACAGAAGTGAAATCTATCACCTCTTTTGTCTTTATCAACAGATAAGGTCTCAGAGAGGCTACTTTGATGAGGAAGACTTGCTGTATAACTTATCTCAAAGGCTCTCACAACTTGGGGAGCTGCCATGGTCCATCCATGAGTTTTATGGTGATGAGATTCAGGATTTCACCCAGGCTGAGCTAGCACTGTTAATGAAATGCATCAATGACCCTAATTCCATGTTCCTAACTGGTGACACTGCCCAGAGCATAATGAAAGGAGTTGCTTTCCGGTTTAGTGATCTGAGGTCATTGTTTCATTATGCAAGCAAAAACACCGTGGACAAGAAGCAGCGTGTTAGAAAACCGAAAAGGATATATCAATTGTACCAAAACTACAGGTCTCATTCAGGTAGAGTATGAAATTTATTTTCTCAGCTTGTGCTTTTCAGAAATCACTAACGTTTGAGGTTTGCTATTGGCCATTTCAAAGCATCTTCAATCAGCTGGTTTTTTTGTTGTTGTTGTTTTCTTTTTTTTTTAAGTGAAGAGATGTTCAGCTTTTTTGTGTTTTGATGTGACAACTGGAAAAACATGAGCAAATGTTATTAAAATTGTAACATTTTGAACAGTCGTGCTTAATGCATGTTTTGTCTGTTTGATTTGAAGGTAAATTCTCAAAAAGTAATCATATGCACTCGTATGCACTTCCTTTCCTTCCTGAAATGGCTAGATTTTGCAGGATTGATGAGCTACTTCTACTTTTTGTATTATTTTTGCGTTTGACCTTCATTTATTGAGGAGGGCAGAGCTAAGTCTTTGTAGAACACTTTCTGGTCTTTACAGGCCCAAGAATGAGGTCTACTCAAAATAATCAGAAACATGACGTGGGCCTTACAGCTTCTTTCTTTTCTCATTCATGTTTGTTTTTGTAATTATACTTCTTAAGGTCAAAATTTTAACAAAATCTTTTAAAAGTGTCTTTTCAAGAGAGTACGAGACAGTCTGAATGAACTTCAAAATCCAAATTCTGCTTATTGTAGGTATTCTCACCCTTGCGTCTGGAGTGGTTGATTTGCTTCAGTACTATTTCCCAGAATCTTTTGATCGGCTTCCAAAGGACTGTGGTCTCTTTGATGGACCGAAGCCTACAGTCTTGGAGTCCTGCAGTTTCAGTGACCTGGCAATTCTGCTGAGGGGCAACAAAAGGAAAACACAGCCTATTGAATTTGGAGCACATCAGGTTTGCTTTTCTTAGGTATACGGCTTTTTGCAGATTGTTCCAGCTGTGCTGCTAAATAATCACTTTATATGGGCTGCCCACAGCTTTTTTTAATCCCTTCCGTTTTACTGATAAATGCCTTTAGAAGTCTGAAACAGTTGTTTTATTGGTTTATCTTTCTTTCTTCTCAATGTATTTCTGGCTCTATCTGCTCTTTATTGCATCAGGTGATTCTTGTCCCATTCTTTTCTAACTCCAAATTATCTGACACCAGATCTGGAACTGTCCCTTCATACCACACGTTTGTCAGTCTTCTAGGGGCAGCTTTGCGTAGCGTGCTGGAATGTCTCTGTTAAATGCTGCCTGGTTTTGGGAAACCTCTTGCATTATCTTGACATGTTTGTATGTCTTCTGTCTGTGGCTTTCTAACATGTTATTTTTATTAATATATTTTACTATAGGTAGTATTAGTTGCAAATGAAACAGCAAAGGAGAAGATACCCGAGGAGCTCAGTTTGGCACTTGTACTGACAGTTTATGAAGCAAAGGGCTTGGAATTTGATGATGTACTCCTTTACAACTTTTTCACAGACTCAGAGGTACTTAATTCTTATCCTTTTTCTGCCTTTTTTCTTAATGTATTGATTTTACGTGTGATCTACTTGGCTTTCCAGCTGGGAAAGGATTCACAGTTTCTTCTGAAGGCATGTATTTTCATCACAGTAGAAAACAGACTCAGATTTTTATGAAGAGAGCCTGACTTGCCTTAGTTCTTCATTTTTCTTCAGACTGGCTGTTGGAATTTCAGGGAGAGCCTTAGGGATCACACTTCTGCCACATGCCAAGAATACTGTTAGCTTGCAGCATGTCCCTCCTTGCCTGTGATCTGTTCAGGTCAGAGCAGTTGGAGTGACATTCTACTATCCTTGTGTACCTTTTACGTTATACTAGGCTGCTGGGACCTGTAAAAGCACATTAGATCCCCTGCTTTGCATCACTACTGTGTTCACAGAGTGATTTTTTTGGTGTGATAGTTTACAGACTTGAAATCATTTGTCAGCTGGCAACAAGTTGAAACAAATTGAATGCTGTTTTGTTTTGGTTTTGTTTTAACTGAAAGTTTAGTAAAACAGCTGTGTTCAGAAGCAAGTAGTGTGTGTGTTACAAGGGAAGTATGCTCTGTGGCAGTCTGTGGCTTAACTCCAAAAACTTTGGGAGGTCTAAGTCTATAGCAGAGACCATCTTCCCTAGAATGGCCTTGGATGAAGAAGGCTTTCTTTCCAGGAGGTGCTGAGGTTTTTATCTACTCCCTTTTTCCTCTTTGTGGTTCTTCAGGAAGCTCAGACCCTGCCCAGGTTTTCCAGTAGCACCAGGCCTAGTGGAGGTCACAAAATCATAGAATGTCCTGAGTTGGAAGGGACCCACAAGGATCATCAAGTCCAACTCCAGGCTTCACATAGGGCTACCAAAAATCAAACCATATGTCTGAGAGAGTTGTCATTCAGAGGAAGGCAACCTCAGGGCTCCCCACAAAGAGCTATTGACCACAGCAGTCTCACTTGTTGCTGGAGCATCACTGAACCTCTGTGGCCAGGTAGTAGCCAATATCCTTACTGAAGGTGCCTGCAGACTTGTAAACACCCATGACTGAGTTACCATGCAATTAAATATTTTGGGTGAATATCTCTCTTGCAGATGCCTTCTGGGCTAGAGCCCTCAGAACAGTGTTTCAGACATGACTTGCAGCAACTGAAAACCACAGATGTATAATATAGAACTGAGGGCAGCTTGCTGCTGGTTTCTCATAAAGTAAGCACTATGTGGTGAAGGTGAAAAGAGGGAGCTTGATGTAAATTACTTGAATGTGGCTTAGTGAGATTCAGGGACATTGCGATACTGGCTGTCATGACAGATTTCCTAAAGTTGATATGTTTTGAATGATGTGAGCTGAGCTTAGAAAAACAAGAACTAATAGCAGAATCCAGAGTTTAATGTGTTGGACATTTTAATTTAGTTAGACTGATCTATGTCAGACCAGGAGAGCTGCTTTCATATAAATATTCAGTTTTCTGGCAAGTCATGAGAATTTGAGTTGATTTGAGTAGTTAAACAAGCAGGGAAGAAAAGTTCACACTGAGGTTTTCTGATTTGAAAAGGTGAATCTCTGAACTGTTGTGATGACAGCAAATGTTGCTGTGTGCTCTTTATCATTTGCTTGATTTGGTTTTTATGGGGCTTGAAAATGAGATTTGGAATGAGTTCTGTTTCAAGATGCAGATTTAAATGAAGAATCTAAAAGTAAAAAATTGCCAAACCTCTAAAACACAAACTTACACCATTATCTGGCTGTCATCTTATAATATGTAACAGGCTTGGGAAGGGTTTCACTGATAATTTATTGTAACCAGAATTTCAAAATGAATTTTGCAAATGTCCTACATTTTTGCTAGGTTGCTTAGGGCTCCGGGCTGCTGAAAACAAAGCTGTTTTAGCCATATAAGAGTATTTTTAAGTTTGTGGCACAAACTTAGCACTCTGTAGTCAGTTTTCCTTTAAACACCAAGAAAGGAGTAAAATTAACACAGCATTTTAGAAAATGATTTTCTATTGTATTAGTTTTGTGCGGGATCAGGAACCTGCAAAAAGGTGTTAATGGGATCTGGCATTTGTTGCGTGGCATGAGAGGACACAACAGAAATCTGCTGCCATGCTGAATGTACATTTAAGCAAGTTTGTGCATATTTGCAGGCTCATATTTACTCACATGTACCTGTCTCACAATCCAATACAATCCAACCAGACTCTTTTAGATATTCCACATGAATATCTTTTTACTCTTCTTTAACCCTTCTTCGATGGAGGGGGCTGTGTTGGTGACTTAAGGTCTACCCTGTGGCTCAGACGAGCACTAGCAATCACCAATACTGCACACTGAGCCTAAGTAAATTCATTTCATGACTGACTACACCTTGTGAATGTGCAGTGACAGTGAGAACATAAACCTATACAGGTTACTGGTGGATCCATCTCCATGGCTTCAGCCCCCTTGTTTTGTCCTTGGGCTCCAGCCCATCATGATTTACATCATCAGAGATGATTTCTTTGTGAAAGGTAATGTCCCAGATGTCCCTTTTCATAATCCACAGCCTCTTCCTACCAAGTCAGTGGTTCAGTGCCTATTAAGTGCATCATCCAAAGGACAGAAGCTGCTTGTCTTTGCTTGCCTGGATACTGCTTGCTGCAGGTCTCCTTGGTGCTTCTGGGATGAGGTCAGTGAGTTGTGGGCCAGCCTGCCTGCAACTCACTGACTCACTGAGCTCATAAGCCCTGCAGTACCACAGAAACTTGGCAGCAGCTCATCCTAATCTTCAGGCTTGGATTTATTCAACATTTCTTATATGGCACATTTTAGCACAGCAGTTTGCAACTTGTCAGCATTTTCTACTGTATTTGAACCCCGTCCCAGGCTGGCAGGGAGCAGGCATGGTGAGTCTGCCTGCTGCACTGTTGGGGTTTGTAGAAGAATCTTCGTTCATAGGACCACAGCTTGAGCCTTGTCCATGGTGAGGGTAAACTGATGTACTCCTTGATGAGCTGTCCACTGTAGGGGTTTATCGGCAGCTTTAGCTGCAAATTGATAATCTGTCCAACGAGGATTTCATGTTTAATATCAGATGATGGCTGATATATATGGTGCTGTATGTGATTTGGATTTAGAAGACTAATTCAGCAGTTTGCTGTAATCACAAGAGAAGCGTGGTACAATAGTGGCAATACACAGAGGAGTCACAGTACAGACATGGTTCCTGTATGTTCCCAAAAAGTTCCTCTTTGCTCCACTGTCACAGCCGTATGCATCCTCAATTGCTGGAAAAGGAGAATGTAGCTTGAAGCCACCTCAAGCCAATTACTCTCTTCCAGGTTTGCTTTATTTGTTGCTCTGTTTCTTTATTCTGTGTTCAGCTGAGTCGCATACCTCCCCTGTGTTGGGATGACAAGCTCAGGGAGATGTTGCTTTGTACTAGCTATTTCAGGAAGAGCTGTACATTCAACCTGATGGTGACCTGATGCAGACATCTCCCATGTGTTGAGATGAAGTTCCACTTTCTTGGTTGTCTTTAGGTTCTTCCTTGAGATTATTGTTTTTTGCTCTGATCTCCTTTAAGTCATTTTCAGCTGTGGGGGTGTGTTGATTGATCACAAAATATGACCTTATCCTTTGCATTTTTGGGCTGTAGTAATTGCTGTTTACATGTAACCTTATTTTTTTTTCCACATTTTAGGCTAGCAAAGAATGGAAAATCATTTCTTCTTACACTCCTGATTCGGATGTGCAAGTAGGAAGCAAATTGCTAATTGAAATGCCTTTAGAGGATGCTACTGCTGTGCAAAAGAGACCTACTTCTTTTAATGTAGAAATGTACAAGGTGAGTTTTTCATAACATTGGGAATAGCAAGGTTACACTTAAACTCTTGAATCTTAAAAGTAGGGAGGTTTCTTCAAGAATTACATTAATTTTAGTCGCATGTTTATTGAGGTTGATTTATCTTTTTGGTAGCTCCTACTTGTATAACCTAAACTTGATTTTGGAAGATTTTTTTGTGAATGCAATATGGTAAGAAAGAAAAAGTAGACTTTTAGGTATATATACAGTGGTTAAAACAAACAGCAAAACATCTTGTCAGTGTTTATTATTACTGTAATCTGGTTTCAGATCATTGTCATTACTTCAAAATTAAGGACGTTGTACTTAGACTCACTCGAGTCAGATATTTTCAGAATTGTACTAGGGAAACAAGAGTAATTGCATGTGCAAGTGATTAGAAACAACATGGACTGTCACATCTGCAGCTACTAGATTTGTGGTAACAGTAGTTGCTTGCATATTGTATGAGCAGTTGCTTATGTAGCTAAAAATCACGTATTTCATATCTAGATTTGCTTAGTTAGAGGTACTTTCTTTGTCATTCGCTGTTTGTTGTTTTCTTAAAACTGCAAAGTATGTAACAAATCAGGTAATCTGGCATTTGTTTTATTTTATTCTTTTTTAAATTTTACTCTTTTATTCTATTTTATTTTATTTTGTGTGTGTGTGTTGTTGTTCTGCTTCAGATGCTGAATGGGGAACTGAAGCAGTTGTATACTGCCATTACAAGAGCCAGAGTCAATCTTTGGATCTTTGATGAAAACAGCGATAAACGAGCACCAGCTTTTAAGTATTTCATCAAAAGAGGATTTGTTCAAGTTGTCAAAACAGATGAAAATAAAGGTAAAGTTATAGTGTTATACTAAAGCTTCCATAGAAGAGTCTAAGGCAAGACAGCCTACTGAATACTTTCTTGCTTTCAAGCTGTGTAATAAAGAATGTTAATTTCTTTGGTTCCTCTAAGAGTCTGCATTGATATTGCCCTTGCAAATGTTCACTGATTTCAGTAGGTCTTACTTGTTTGGGCTCTAAAGATCATTTGTATGTGTTAATAAATAACGTAATTGCTAACTCATAGGT
>PPHD01009014.1:7203-21129 GCA_002909625.1 Bambusicola thoracicus
CCCCCCCCCCCCCCCCCCAACTGTACAGGCATGGAGAATGTGAGAAAGGAAAATTTCAATTGTCAATAAGGGTGATAATTGGTTGATATACAATTCATGTTCCAGTTCTCATTGTATTCTCAAGCATTTCAATTTACTTGAGAAACTATTTCAGACATACCCTTATTGGCTAGGTGCCTGAACACAAAGATATCTCTTAATACTAGAACTGTCAGGGTGGCAACCCTGTTTTAAATGTTTGTTTTGCCTTGTTTACAGTAACTGGTAGTAAATAAAGAGAAACCCAATTATTCCTTGTGCTCATACATAATGCTTTCTGTTACTGGTTTACAGTAGTCATCTATTCTGCATTTATTTTATGTGCAATTACTTAGTAATGATTTTGTGCAAAGTAGCTTTTACTATTTTTAGAGGTAGTAAAATCGTACACAAAATACTTAATAACATTTGTATACTCATTGCAAGATAGCGATATGCAGAGGAGTACACATTAAAAGATACCCTGAGTGCAGGAAGTAAAATTTCAGTACATCGGTAATAAAAAAGTGACACCTGAATTAGAGGCAAATTCCTCAGTATGGTCACTGATAAACTGAATCAGCAGCTTCAAAGCTCTGTATAGAGCACTCTCCTTAAGGAGTTACACCTTTTTATGGTTATCTTAGTCCTTTCCAGCTGACCAACATGTCTTAAAACACAGTCACCATCAGGACATACTGTTTTATACGTATATGTTTATATTCATATCAAGGGCAGAGGTAAAATAATTTTTTATAAGGTGCATACCTCACTGTCATTAGCTATCTCTACATTTTAATATCCAGCTAGGCTCCCTGAAACCACCCTTAAACCAGCGGATTCTCCTGTCTGTAGTATGCAGATACAGATTCCAATTCAGAGGCAGACAGGCAACTTTATTTGCAAGTTTGGAACATAAAAATAAAAAAATATATTCATTCTTGCATTGGCTGTCAGCCACTATGTGCCCTGAGATGTCCTAGCTGGGTCCTTCCTATAAGTTCTCAGTTATATAGCTTTATGTTGCAAGGTCAGATGGGCACTATCCTGTGGTTTGACCACAGGAGGCAAAGTTGTGGCTCTCTCCCTCTGACAGTGAGGGCAGACTGAGTGAGGTTAGGGGACATGCTGTCCATTAGCAAGCTTGCTCATAAGCTGTGCTGCTCCTAAGCACTGTAAACAGAGCAACTATCTTGCACTTTTATAGAGATACTTATTTTTGAAGTGGAGGGAGCACCCTTCACATTAA
This sequence comes from Bambusicola thoracicus, assembly GCA_002909625.1. Classification (NCBI taxonomy): domain Eukaryota; kingdom Metazoa; phylum Chordata; class Aves; order Galliformes; family Phasianidae; genus Bambusicola; species Bambusicola thoracicus. The sequence continues at coordinate 8,471 of PPHD01009014.1, forward strand.
ATTGTGAAATCTAACCATCAGACTTTGGAGATGAGAGTTAGGTTTAATTCTCAGTGCTAGCAAGCATTTGCTTGCTGAGTTTTAAATGTTGCTGATGATGATCCTATTCTTAGCTCTGTGATAAGACCCTCATCACAAAGTCTGTGGCAGTTTTCATCATCTCTAGGCCTCTGTGTTTGTAATCATTCACCATGTGTATTTGTATTTTGGTTACATGGACTGCTTCAGGCAATAACTGAGTAAGGCAGCCAGACCTGCTCCACACTGCATCAAAACTACTGCAACTGAGAAAAAGTGATGAGTGACAGTGGTGGGTGATTGTCTTCTGAAGGCTACAGAACTACTGTCTAGAGAGGTCTGCTGCTTGCCAGGGGCCTGCAGCAAGGATGTGACAGCGGGGCTGCCAGACCTTCTACATCCCACAGACTACTACCCACTGCTGCTGTGTGATGTAGGCATCAGTGATACAGTGTAAGCAACCTGAAGAATATCAAGAGGGACTATGAGGAACTGAGAGCAGCAGTGAAGAACTTGGGAGCACAGGTAGTTTTCTAATGAATCCTCTTTATTAGGAGAATAGGCAGGGAAAGGGCTGATAGACTAAAGAAAATCAATAAATGGTTATGGGAGTGGTGTAAAGAAAAGGGCTTTGGCTATTTATCTAATGGAACTAGTTTAGAGAAATATGGTCTTCTGGGGGAGGATGGAGTTCATCTGTCAGACAAGGGGAAGACCATCTTTGCCAACAAGATTAGCAACTCCTCCCATCCCCATCCCCATGCCAGGGGCTACTGCCAGCCTACTTCCATGTGGGCTGTGGGGCTGTGACCTCACAGAGCTATCCCTACCTGCTGGACTATAATGTCATGGCTCTGCCCATGTCAGCCAGCGGCCAGCACTTTGTCTCTCCCAGTGTGGTCCGGCTTTGAGCGATGGTTGTCAACAGCGTTCTCCTTGTCCCCAGCCTCCTGCTCTTGGTGGTTGGGGTGTCTTTGCTCACCACTGCCTGGTGCCGACAGGTAGGGAAATTTGAGGATGGGAGTCACTTGAGGCTAGGTGACTCAGGGTTTTGAGGTGGGGGGTTGGGGCTGCCCCACAAGCCCTGTCACTGTGCCACATTCATGTGCTCATAGGGTTCTGACCAGCACCAGCAATGGTGGAGATGGTGGCAGCAAGTGGTAGCATCGGAGTCAGGTGAGTCGCCTGAGGGTCAGCCTGGCACATTCCCAGGCAGAGCCAGCCCTTGGGGAGAAGCCAACCTTCATACCAGCCTCTGTCATGTAGCAGCCAGGCCAGGTGGGCCTGGAAGATCCCTGGTGCCCCCTAACCTACTGTGGCTCAGGCCCACTCCCTGTTTTACAGGTGCTGAGAGGCAGGCAGGCAGGCGTGGGAGCGCCCTGTGCAGGTCATGTTGCTCCCAGCAGAAAGCATCACCACGGCAGGGCAGTCCCATCCTGCCCCATGTCATCCAGCCAGGAAAGGCCTGGTCTTTGTTGCAGCGCAGCCTGTGCCCCTCTCTTCACACCGACTCTGCCACTGGTACCACGAGCTCTGAGGGGAAACCCAGCAGGCTTCCCAGACAGGACCAGCGCCTGCAGGTTCTGGTGACACGTGGGACCCCCAGGATGCTCAGTCAGCATTCGAGGCTAGGCAGTGGAGTTCAGGACATGCCACCTGCGATCCTCAAGTGCTCAAAGCGTACAGTGAAAGGGATGGTCTTTCAGGAGGGCCTGGTTCAAACAGAGGAGAGAGAGCGCTGGTGGGAATACAAGACCAAGAGGCCTATTTGGCCTGTGTGCCCCCCAGCACTTCCCAAAGGGCACAAGAAGGCAGAAGCAGCAGCAAGACCATCACAGGGACCAGCTTTGAGCCTGGAGAAAAAAAACAGGCTTCAAAACTGAAACCTGCCAGCCCTTCAACTCTGGCTTCAGTGACAACAGAAGCACAGAGAAATCAGACAGTCTCGCTATGGAAAGGCTGTACTGGCAGCTTCTGGTGTCCCTAAAATGGCCCAAGACCAAGAACGATTGCTAACAAGTCAGGCTGCGGAACTGAAGAACATCCTCCTCTAACCTCTTTCTGCACACAGCCACCAGTGAAAAGGACAGTTGTGCAGGAGAACATCTTTCAAACAGAAGAGTGGAAAAGCTGGTGGAAGAGCAAGGCCAAGAGGCCTCTTGAGTATTGTATAGTCTCCCCAGCTCTTCCCAGAGTCCGGATGGAAGCTGGAGCAGCTGCAGGACCAACAGCAGGGCTGGCTTCAAGCCTGCAGAAAAGGAGACAGCAGAACTGAAACCTGCCAGCACCTAAACACTGCTGTCATTGTTATGGATTCATTGCTGATATACCAACAGAGAACTGAATCTCAGCCCTAAGATCATCATTTGCATCATACTATTTCAGTTTGAGGTCTTTCCGATTTTTAAAAAGATAATTTAATAAAAGTCACGCTAGTTTCAGAGAATTGCTATCCTTATTTCTTGACTTTTAGCAATAAGAGCAAGCTCTCTCTGCAGAGAAGAGCTTCAGAGCAGGTAGGACTGCACTGGGGAGGGGATCTGAAGCAAAAAGGGCTGATGAAACGCTCTTCTGGGGGCTTTTTGAAGCCAGCAAAAGTGCTCTGCCTGTTCCAGGGGGCTGGCAGCTTGTGGGCGGGCTGCCGAGCCAGCGTGGGTGCAGCAGACACTGCCTACCCTGGACCAGGCTACCAGGCCATAAGTAGCCTCAGGGAGGGCAGCAGCCAGCTGCAAGCCACAGAGCACATAGGGTGAGCAAATGGTGTTGGTGTGTGTGCCATGCTCTTGGCTGGTTAAGGAACTGGCTGGAGGGCTGGGCCCAGAGAGTGGTGGTGAATGGAGTTAAATCCAGCCTGCGACTGGTCACGAGTGGTGCTCCCCAGGGGTCAGTGCTGGGGCCTGTCCTCTTCAGTATCTTTATTCGTGGCTCTGTAGGGATCTTAGAGTGGCCTTCCAATTCCTGAAGGGGGCCTACAGGAAACATGGGAGGGACTTTTTATAAGGGCAGATAGCAACGAGATGAGGGTAAATGGCTTTGTACAGGAAGAGAATAGATTTAGACTAGATATTAGGAAGAAATTCTTTACTGTGAGCGTCGTGAGACACTGAAACAGGTTTCCCAGTGATATTGTGGATGCCAACTCCCTGGTAGCATTCAAGGTCAGGTTGGATGGGGCTTTGAGCAGCTTCATCTAGTGGGAGGTGTCCCTGCCTATAGCAGAGGGGTTGTAAGTAGAAGATCTTAAATGTCCCTTCCAACACCAACCATTCTAGGATTCTATGACAATAAGGAGCACCAGAGCTCTGTGTGGCTTTCTCAGTATGACAGAAGGGCAGAAGCAGTGACAAATTCAGGCAGCACAGATAAGCAGAATTAATAATTCAGCTTCTTTTCTTCTGACATGGGAATTCATTGTTCCACAACCCTATAACAGAAGGAGAACCTGTGCCAATTCAAGTCATGAGAAATATTCCAAAACTCTTGGATTAGAACAGATGTATTTCTTCGAGTGTTGATTCAAAATGAAGGAAAAGGAAATAAAAGAGAAATAAGGTGTGAAGTGAATTAATATGAAAAGTATGGGAAGTCTTGTACCTCAGAGAGAAGAGGTACCTGTATACATCTGGATTCAAGGATGAAAGTATTCTTTAATATATTTGGGAATTCAACAAGTGAAGAACTATGGCAGCATTTAAAATTGGGTCAGTTGTTACTTATGCTTACATCCTCCAGTCTTTGCTGTTACTATTTCTGTAGACATAAGAATGGAGAGCAGTGGGCTGAATATCAGGAAGATAAAACAAAAAAAAACAGAAAAAAAAAAAACCCTCAAACACACAGGGAAAACAACAACAACAACAAAACTTTTCTATTTGAGGTATTCCTTACATTATGCTCAACAATAAATAGAGCAGACTGTTACTGGAATTTTAATAAGACCATAAACTTTCTACTCTGTATGTAAAATGAAACAGTTGATTTAATTTATAACGATACAAACAATAAAAACTCCTGTAAAGTATATATAATTATCTGAACTATGAATTTAATAACGAAGTATAACGCTGACAAAATACACTGCATCTGTTGCAGCTAGAAGAGGAAGAAGGATAATTAAAAACTTACACTATAATTTATTCAAAACTTACGAGTGTGATTTCTAATATAAAACAATGCATCCTGAGAAAGGCTAGCTTGGAAGGCGACAGCAGTTACTAACCAATATAAGTTTCAGTCAAGGTAAAATGCGTATCTCTCTTCCAATCTTCTTGCCTGCGGGCATCTGCTTTGAGCCAGTCACAGTTAATTTTGCACTAGAAAGCCACGTGGGACTGCAGGTGGAACAGGAGGAATGAAAACAATGCATGTAAGTGCCTCAAACTTGCTAGAAATTTGATGCTTGGCATTTATATGTCAAAAAAATTGCTACTTGTTTATTGTGAAATTAAATGTCCTCAGACTAAGAGCTCATCTATAATTGAACTTGCACTTTCAAAGTGAACTCAACAACCTCTTTTTCTGCTCTTGCAACCTATTTTTATTGTCCTAGGAGGGTCTGGAAGCTTGTTGCAACACTGAAGAGCTTTCAAGCATATTCATCTTGAGGGGACTGTAGATAATGATTAGACACTTCATTAGAAGATGAAATAAGCAACTTAAGTTTTGCTGTTTTGACAAAAAAAAAAAAAAACAACAACACCAAAAGCAAACAAAAACAAACAAACAAACAAAAAACCCAATAAGATGTGAAGAAAAAAGAAAGAAACAAGGACTGTTATAGAACCATAAATAATTCAGGCTGACCACTGTATGCTATTTGTTCTGACACCTATTCAGAGTACAGTCCTATATTGTTAGTGGATATTATTAAAAAAAAAAAAAAAAAAAAAAAAGAACTCAACGTGGCTGGCAAAAGAAAGGAGAAATAATTTTTTTTTGCCTCATCCTTCTGAAGTCTGAAGGGTTACACATCAGTTCTGATAGAAGGGGAGACATCAGAATTTGGATACTAAAAGTGGTGATGTTTATCCAAACCAATGTTTATGCAGGATAATAAAATTTTAATTTCTTAACCACTGTTCCTGAAGACCTTATTGGACTTTTTCCCTCTACTTCTCTAATAGCTCACAACAGCCCAAATTTCTGGTAGTTTCTGCTAAATGGAGTCTGTTAGGCTCTTGTTTCTACTCTGCAGGTGGGTCACAGTGAGGGTATTTCCAGTAAATTTTTTCGTAATTGTGGCTGAATTTAAGAAATTTCAGAAGCATCTGAAACACTGTGTTAGGTAACCTACCCATAGTCTGAAATATTTAAGTTCAAATTCAGCTTGAATTCAAAAGGAATGAGGTGAAGAGGAACCTAACCAAAACTAAAACAAACAAAACACAAACAGATTTTGAAAATGTTTTTTCTTTATACTTTAGCAAGTTCTCTCATGCAGCACTAGATCATCACATTAAGAACGAACCATGTGCTTTAGTTGATCATTCAGTGAAAATTTATATCTACTGAATGGACTATCACTGTCCTTCAAAAGTAACTTCTCTGACCCTAAGGATTTTCTTAGCAGAATAAGAACTTTCTATCTTATAATCCCATTCAGCTTAGCTCATACAACCTCTCATCTTAATTTCAACATTCAGATGTCAGAAACATAGTTGCTCCCAGGACTGCTGTAGAAATTTCAACTAAAACTCTATGAAATTAAGTTTTAAAGCTGCTCAGCTCTACTGCTTCTCCTTCTATAAAACACTGATGTTATGTGGCCAGAAACATGGTACAAAAACTGTTTTTCAGGATCCCCCTATCTCCACTTTTGGGTGGTGGAAAAGTTGGGAAAGGAGTAATGTGCAGAGTAAAGAGAAAAAGGACAAACCGCCCAATTATTTTCAGAATTATATTAATCATAACCTTGAGTCTGTCACTATAGCCTTTTAAAAACACCCTGATTTAAAGTAATGGATGTATTTTAACCTTATGTGGTTGTACAATTGCAATAAAATAATTCTAGCTGATTTAACAGCCAATTATTTTTCCTTTTTTTTTTTTTAAAGCAGGTTTTCTGAAATGTTATATTGCAACAAATGAATTAGTTTTTCCACTTTTTGCAGAGCTTTATGGTGCTATAATACAAAGGCAGCCTGCCAGGGCCTGCTTTATGTCGAATAACTAGTACTACGTTGAGGTAGGTTATTGTAGTGGTTAATGAAACCTAGGCAAACAATGAAATCCTGGAAACGAAATAAAGCAAACAAGGTCCGTGTAAGAGGTGGAAAATATTTCTGTTTATTAGTACTGGATGTGAGGGAGTGGGGAAAAAGAAGCAGCTGAATCAGTTGAAAATAATAAGGAATTAAAGAAATTAAGATGTAGAGAGGGAAAGAGTCAAATAATTTCTCAGTGTATTTTTTTTCCTCAGTAACACATAGAATAATGTAATTTTTACAGTGATGAAATTCAGTATTGATACCAGAGCATTTCAAAAATATTTAACTTTAAAGTGATTATGGACTTTAAAGGAACAACTTCCAATCTGCCATCCAGGTTTTAAGAATCACTCATTGTTTGACTTTTCAGTATTAAGGTTCTAGAAAGCAGTAAGAACCTATGTTAAGAATAATCTAAGTTTGTTTTCACTGAGCCTGGAGACATTTCCACTGTGTGAAACAGCTCCCTAAAACAAGGAGCAATGACTCAGTGAGGGCACTGTTGGAAAGATAAATACAGAATCATTTTCAGCAGATTATCATACTAAAATCTCTAGTCTGAGTAAATTGTACGATTTACTGGATAAATTATACAGAGCAAATGAAAATCCTTTTTTTTTAAATTTTTTTAATTTTTTTTTTTTTATATTGAGTTACAGAGGCATCCAATGTAAAAAATATTTTCCTGTAAGTTTTATCTTAATGTGCTTTCAGGGTATCTTGCTGAAACATTTTACTCTCCATTGCAATAGACTAGGAGATTTGTTATAACAGCTGTGCTAATGAGGCACTATCTGTTAAACCCCGTAACACAACTGTTTGTATTCACATAAATCACCACTTTTTTTCTGCTCTGTGAGGACAGCAGTTCAGCATAAGCCAATTTTCTCACCTTCTCAAAGGAAGAATTAATTTGGGAGTCCAGAACTGCTCATCCATTTCCTTCCAGAGAATATAATTTTCATTTGGACACTGAGTTTAGGCTGAGGAGAAAGAAGCAAAAGGAAACAATCATCAAGACTAAATATTTTCTGAAGTGTGAGAGTGAAACAACACTTTCTGCTACTCAAAACAGTCTCATGGATCCATGGATCCCAGACCAGAAACCTTCAAAGTAAATCCATTTGTAGAGTCAGAATGGCTTGGGTTGAAAGGGACCTTAAAGACCATCTATTTCCAGCATTGGGCAGGAATGCCATTCACTAGATTCATTGATGTCTTTTGTAAAGGAAAACATTTCCTTCCTCCTCCCCCTTTATTACCGAGTACAGGTCCTATAAGGCTTTTTTTTTTTTTCTTTTCATCGTGTCAGTATTCAATTTCATATATTCAGTATAAAGTGACAACTCACTGAACACTTTTTACTTAACATTCATCATAAAATATCTTACTTCAAATAACCAGTAAGTAAAACAGCACCGCTTCAAAATGTAGATGAATTAGAAATGATCTTATTTGTAACATATTACTGAATAGATTAGTGAGCGAATTTAAGTGCTTTTGTATTAAATTTTATTTATTAGGTTAGTGTATAAAGTTTCATGTATTCCAGCTTTCATAAAAAATACAAAAAATGCAAGATATTTTATTTTTGCTTTTATTTATGTGTACGCTATTGAATTTAACCTTTTGCTTGTGCACAGCAGTTCCAGCACTTTGTCCTTTTAATACGTGCTGATATGCCCTGTTAATGAGGAAGTATTATCTTCTGTTTTTTCTTTTGGTTCACGTGTTGGTTTTTCAATTTAATTTAATTTTTTTTTTTCAGACTTTTATTGGGCAGGTAATGGCAATACAGGAGTTTCCTTTAAAATGATTTCTTAAATATTTTGCTTATTTATCCCATTCGCTAAGGTTCATCTGTATCTGCTTAGTGCTTTTTTTTTTTCATTCTTAATTTTCATTCAATTTCTGCTTAGAATTCCTAGATAGAAGTTATTCAGGTTTTTTGTTAACGTGGAATATTTTGATAGTGTTCACAAACTTGTTTTAATATGTAGCCACTTCTCTTCTGTCCTTCTCTAAGAGATAGCTCTTCTGCTGTCCTCAGACTAAGCAATAAAGTGATGACAATAAAATAAGAATGGAATAGGCATAATAATTTTCTTAGTCCAAGTAGGTGTGCCTGGATGTCCCTTCTTCCTTTTCTTCTTTCTTTTTTTCCTATTAATCTGCTAATACCTCAGGGTTTTGAAACCTGCATCTAATTCAACCTGATTTTTTTTTTGTGTGTGCATGTTTTGTTGCTTGTTTTTGTATGTTTGTTTCTTTTTGTGTGTGTTGTTGTTTTTTTTTTTTAAATCCCTTATTAAGGAATTAGCTTTCTAGAAAGTTCCTTCTGACAAGGAAAGATGTGATTTTCTGTGTGCACTTCTTTATTCAGAAATCAGTCCAACTGCCTACTGCTGCAGATTTTTTTCTGATACATATTTTTGGTATGTATGTTTTCCAAATTTCAATACAGTGAGCTCTAACTATGTTGTCTAGTGGAACAGAAAAGCTGTTTAAATGATTTATCATGTGGGGCTGCACAGTGCCATATAATTTATTGTGCATATGCATAGTTCACTGTGGGCTAGAGCCCCTGATGGGCCAATGAGTAAAATTTATGCATCACTTAAGATTTTCAGACCTCTCAGTTGCTGCCTAATGCAATAAAATGTCTAAATTTCCTCAGTGTACTGCTGCATGTGTTACCTAACTGCTCAAATCCTCACAAGACTACCAAGCTGTTCAGAGCAAGGATATATACCTAGGCAGTAGCTGGCTTTTTTGAGTAGAATTTTCTTATTTTTCAATTTTACAAGAGCTAAAACTGTTCTCAAGCTATGCTCGCAAAAATAGACCAGGGCTAAAAGGGACTTTGTGCCTTTTCTGTGGTGAGTGCGAGAGCAAAACCCTAAATTCTGTAAGAATATTAAAGCCCATCTCAAAAGTAGTTTTTTTTGTTTTGTTTTCCTTTGCTTGTATATACTTTCCTTGTTCTCCTTTTCTGTCTCAGTTCCCCTTTGAAGGGGGCTTGAGGGCTTCTACTAATTCTTTTTTTGTCAGTTTATTCATAACTGTAGTTAGCTGACATTGTTTCTTAGATTAAGTAACTCTTCTTCATCCTGAAGAGTTTTAGAAAGAAGAGTTAAGTTGCACCTCAACCTTAATTTTGGTAGATTAAAAAAAGCTGACTGCTAGTCCTCTCTTCCATGGCAAGCTTTCCATTATCCTCGTCATCTTGATAGTCCTTTCCTAACTCTCTTCCATTTTTAGTAATCTGGCTATAGCTTGACAATATCTATATCCATAAATGCAATGTGCCAACATTGCCTTTTAGGTAGCTGCATCATATTAATATCACATTAAATCCACAGGCACAATCAGATCCTTCAGCTTTCATGTTATGGAAATAAATCTAAAATTAAAAAATTAATTTTCTTTTAAATATTTTTAGATATCAGTGCAGAACCTTGTATTTGTATTGGTTAATATCCACTAACATGGTCTTTCATTTAATCCTGTGGTTTATTTTTTGCCTGTTCCTCCTATCTTTGTGATGAAAGATCCTTTTCTGTCAATGGAAATCTGTAAAGAGATGAGAACGAAAGCCAGTCTTTGCTTCCTTATATAATCACCCTAGCCCCAGGACTTTCCTATTTTAATGGTCTGGTGTTGACTTCTATTACTCCCGTTCCTTGCTCAGATTAGACTTCTATTAATCTTTATCTTCTCTGGCTAAACTACTAGATTTCAGTGTCAGTGCTTTAGTGTCTAGATGGATGAGCTCTTACTTCATTACCCTACTGTAGGAACTTATTTCATTTTCAAAAAACATTCAGGTTATAACTTTCATTTTTTCATGGAAAAAAATTAAGTCATAGATAGATGGAAAACTACATCCACAACCATGTGTTGCTCATGGTTTGAAAAGTTACAGCTCATTGAGATCTGCTTCTACTTTTAATATAACATTTTTATACACTTCTTTTACTCTTATTTCACTTACCTCCATCTACAAGGCCAGTGTCATGTGTTATGGCTAAAGCAAACAGTATTGGATCGATGTTACAAAGTATGAACAAAATAAAGATCTTACCCATATCCTAGGTTTGCAGAAAAGTTCCCAAAGGGAGGATCTCCAGATAGAGAACCTTTCTCCTGGGCAGTCAGCCCTTAAATGGGGTCTAGGAGAGGTGGAGCATGGCTCCACCCCTTCCAGTCACCCTTCAGGTGAGATTGCATTCACCTGTGCCCCTGTGGCTGACTCAGTGCTCGCCTCAGGTGGTCAATCAGAGGTTCAGGCTGTGATTCAACAGTTCCCATACAGTCATGCTATATTAAAAACTGAAGAAGATGAAGCCATTCATTATGTTTTGTGCCTAACCAGTTATTTTTATTTCATAGTGTCTTCCAGATCTCTTACGAACAAGACTATGCATCTTTGCATATCTGGACACCTGAGAATACAGTCACTATGGGTGCCAGTGTAGTTCACAGAATGACTGAGGTTGGATAGGACTTCTGGAGGCTTAATCATATCTGTGGCCCTGTGTTAGACTTTCCAGTATGCTTCTTGTACTGGAGAGCCCAGAATTGGACAGGTGTGACATCACCAATGCTGACATTGCAAGGTTGATCATCTTCCTCAACTTGCTGGTGGTACTTGGCCTAATGCCCAGAATACCATTAGCATTCCTTGTGGCTCATTTTCAATTTGGTACCCATCAGCATCCACGGACTCTTTTCAGCACAGTTGCTCTCAATCCTGTCAGCTCTCAGCACGTGCTGAGGCATCAGACTTTCTCTTTATATTCTATGTGATGCTTGGGCTCTCAGTTCTAGTGACTTTGCAGGAGTGGAAGGTGCATAATGGTTGAATCTTGAAATAACTATTTCCCTTTATAACATTAGTCTCAGATTTTAATGTTTCACATGGAAGGCGTCAGCAATGTTAGTTCTATAATGATTTTTTGCAAAAAGACACTGATGACCGTGAAGAGCTCTTTCTAAAGCAATGAAGGTCATAGATGCCTCTGGGTCTTTAAAAAGTGCAGTGTGTATTTACTCTTACTGATGATGAAATGAAAGCTAGTACTAAGTAAAAACACTCCTGAGTCTTTCTAGTTATCTTCTGCTGTGACAAATTTGCAAGCCTAAGCATGTACTTCTTAATTAATTCATTCATTGTTTTATATATTTTTTTCTTCTCAGTATTCAAGAGAAGTTTCTGTCTCGTGTAAATGTCTCCAGAAAAAAATGCTATTGGTAGAAAAAAAGAAGGAACAGGCAATACAGAGTAATTGACAACAGCAATTGAAAATGAAAATATAAATCACAATTTCTATTGAGACTACACACTTTTTCTTAATTCTTCTTATTTTAAAAAAGAGCCAAAGCTACTTTGGGTTATTTTCCACTGTAACTTTTCTCTTTACAAGGCTGCCGGGCTCATGTACTCTTTTTGTTATGGAAACTTTGCCCCCTAGTGGTTTTTTGCGGTTACAACACGTTCTGAGGGAGCCCATTTCTTTAACTTGCAATACTGCTATTTTTTAATTCTTCATCCAAATTTATCAGTCCGTGCTCAGATTCTGGTGTGGAGCTGCGAAGAAATCAGTTCTAAGATTATTTTGAAAATAATTGGATTTTTTTCTTTCATTTCTGTTTCTGCTGAGGCACTTCTAATACTAGTCGGGCTTGGAATATGTTTCACTCATGTAAATTGTTTGTAAGGAGTTAAAAAGTCACTGCATTGTAGTCTGAAAGCATTAGCAGGGAAATTTTTTTGCAGAAGGTTTGCTTTTAAATGCATCTTTACTTCATAACAGAGATACTTTATGGATATTATGCATATTGTTTCTTGATTTATTTAACAAAACAAAGTAATGAAGACTAAACTGAAATTCTAATATTATTGATAGCTATTGATTGCATATGTCTGCTGCAAAATGTTCCTTTGATTTGATCGTGATAATCCAAATATCATTATTTGTGCTATTCAACACTGAATTAGGGTTATGAATTGTGCTAAATGGATTTAATTTTATTCCAAAAGCCACATTGTCTGCTTTAGTGCTTTGGGAGTATGTGAGCGAAGTGGTACTGTTTAAATTTTAATTCTTTGAACTCTAGCATTTTGGCTTTTAGTTGCAATATTTCTGTGCATTTTTATCATATGAAGTTTTGCTGAAGTGAATGGCATGTTGGCACTGTCAATTTATGTGCAGCTGTGCAGAGGAGGAATACTGTTGCATAAAATATGTAATATTGTGCTGAAAGTTAAAGAGGAAGCATAATTAACATTCTTGGTGCAGCACCATTTGAGATTTTATATATATATATATATGTGCTATTCAGGAATGCTCTGTTCAAGCAACAAATAAGTATTTTGGAGTTACTATGAAAGATCAACCTCAATACAAAGTTTCACTGCATCTGTGTCAAATG
>PPHD01009015.1:0-21127 GCA_002909625.1 Bambusicola thoracicus
GCACAAAGGTTAGCTTATTATTAGCTCACTGCAAAGGCGTAATGTATCATGTCAATCATTTTGGAAAACATTTTGCGTTTTGTGTCAAAAAGGATACTTCTTTTAAGTTTTCTAGGCTAGGAGGCACAAACCCCGATTCTGGCATACTGTATTCTTAATGCTAAGGCTTGCTGCTCTGGCTGTGTATTTTTTTGTTGTCCCTCTTTACTATAGTGCCTGTTACAAGCATGTGTGTATGTGTGTATACATATATATGTATACACGGGTTGTATAAATATATATATATAAAATTTTCCCCATTAGTTATCAGTCCAACCATGCAATCCAAAAGGTGGCTCTGCATAGATGCCCAGCATATAGTTCACCACCTGAGCCAACCCTGAAGCAAGGCGCACTTTAGTCCTTCTGATAGGTTTTCTTTTTTGTTTAAAACCAAGCTACTGCAGCTTCAAGTATTTTGCATTACATAGATTTTTTTATAAATTAGTTAATGTTATATTTTTCAATATTCAGACATATACTATAATATATATACAGTACAATAAATGCTCTCATTCTTTTTTTTAATTTTTTTGATAAATCCCTGAGAATGTATGTTGACAGTTGCTAAGTTTCCACATGCACAAGCATTGTGTGCCATGCTTCTGGATGAACAGCACTGCAAAGCCACGTGGTCAGCCTTTTAACTATTAGTATTTCATTTGTTGGTTTGTTTAAATATGCTGAAATGTAAGGATGAGTTACAAAGGAGTAAAGCTGAATCCATTCGAGGTACTTATCACAGGATGGAGGTGTTTTGTTTGGTTTTTAAAGCCATTGCAATATACGTTTGTTTTTGAGGCTGTGAACGTATACAGAAAGAACAGGAGAGCAATGTGGGCTTTTGCCACTTGACAACATATACTCAGTGTAAACCAAACCTTTTTTAACCCCTCTCTCATACAAAACAGAAAAAAGGAAAAAAAATTAAACACACAAACTTTCACAACGTGACAGTTTAGTTTGCAAACTCAATATAACTATACACATATAATACCGGTGTGGCTCTGTTTCTTTAAGTTAAAAAGGATACAAAGGCAGGCTCAAGTAAAAACAAACCACCCCTTCCCTCCCCCAACCCCCTCGCCCCCCCATTCACACATTTTTGTCAACCAAACCGCTCACGAACCAACATCATCAGTTTCTTTTTGCCTTTGTAGATTTGTTTTAGGTTGTCAATGAACTGTGTAAACTGGATGTGTCCATCATGAGCCATTAAGAAGGTCTCTCGAGCCTTGCTGAGGAACTCTATAAACTCACTATAGTGTCGAGGGCTGATGTGAGTGAGACGTGAATGAGTCGTATTAATGTAGGCTCCAATCGTGGCATCCAAGAGTTGCCTTAAAGGAGCTTTGTCCAGTGACATGAGCTTACCAGAGTTCCTCCTTCCATGAAGTCCTACCATGCCAGGAGTGGTCAAAGTACACCTACGCAGAATGTCTGACAGTACTGTTGCACATTTGACACTTTTGACCACCAGAGGTATTATAGCTGCTAGCTCATTTTTCCCAAGGGAGTGGCTGAGCGCACATGCCCACAGAACGTCATTAATGGCAGGGTGTGTGTCCTGATTGTAACTCAGGTTGAGATGTGTCATGGCCAAAGTGGCTAGCTTGTAGGCCCGCATAGGGTAGCCGCGGTGCTCCATGTATCGTGCTATAGTAAAAAGCTGTGAGTAGCTCATGCCGGTTGTAGCAGCATCTAGAACAATTTGGTAAGCGGTCTCAAAAGCTATATGATCCTTTTCACATAAGGTCAGTGCAGAGAGGGCACAGTTTTGAGGATCCTTCATGGCACACTGTAGAGCAAGCGTCCTAGCACTGCTGGCCAGCTTCTCCTGCTGATGGCAGTCCAGGTGCAGACGGACGATGGTGCTGTTGGACATCACTGTAGTAGCAACAATACTAGTGGCTTCGGTTGGAGTGAATAGTGTAAACCAGTTTTGCATGATGCTATCCAGTGCATAAACACCTGTAATAGAAAAGATCAGCTGCAGCTGATAAAAGCTAGCAATAGAGATGCTTAGCAAGATACTACATATTCAGCAGTCTATAAGGTTATCAAGGGATTTGCCTTGTCAAGAAAGCCTGGAAAAAGACAATGAAACAGAGGCTAATGTGCAAAACCTGCAGTAATCCGTGAAATGCAGAGAACAACAGAAAAAAAGTCCGTAACATAAGCTTTAATCTCCTGGTGTGACAATTGAGCTGTTTTACGTATTATTTAAAACAATTTAGATAACAAGATCTGGCTCATTTGGTCTCAGCACATCACTCAAAAGCAACTCTCACACTGAACTATTTTAAAAGGCAATTTTAACTTCTTTTCTCAGCGTGGACCTCAAGCTCAAGTGCATGCAGAACAGAACATGAAACTATGCTAATGGCTTACTTACTAGAACATCATGGCATTTAATACTAGGCATGCCATAAAAAAAGAAAAAAAGACCAAAGAATCCTAACCCGCACACTTGCTTCCAACAGGTTTTCAGATGAGGCTTGAGTCAAAATCAAATGCAACTGAACACTAAGCTCTACATTAGGAAAATACTTGGAGCAATATTCACTACCTGTTATTATATGAAATAGATATTGTATTTAGTATCACTTTATTCCTGGTGTGAGTACATTTGTTTGGCAGGGGGAGGATGGGGGAAACTCTGACTGATGGGTTCCACAACGTAACTTTATAGCCAACTAGAGTGCCTTATTTATGCTAGAGGCAGTTTACACACATTTGTGAGCCCACCTAAGCCACATCTAGAGGTCCTCATTTTCTCTGTAGGACTCTGATGCTTCCTGTGCATCCCTTCACTCATGTGCAAAAATTGAGCACAGCCAGAGCATACCATAACTTCATTTAAATAAGCAGATTTACTTGCTTTACCAATATGATTAAGTCTCAAGAGTACTATGCATGACATTATAGGTTCTTTATTGGATACTTCTATTAGAATATGTAAACTAATTTAAAGCTTTTACAACCGGCATTTTATTTGCCAATACGTAACTGCACAAAATAATATCCAGGCACTATCTGTAATATACCCTCAGCAATAATTAGCTCTGCAAAGATATAAAAATGATAAAACAAGAGCACTGCATCAGAATTTTCAGACAGAAACCAACTTCTGGCTGAGGGCACACAAAGGCAAGTTGTCTTTTCCTAAGCTACTGACAACATTAATTTTCCAGTTAATCATAAAACAAATAAACTAATCCAAAGAGTAAGCAGCAGCAATTTTATAAAGTTCTGAAACTCAAGAAGCACCTAAGAAACAATCCAACTCAAATGCATGAAAAATGAGTAAATACAGCAGGGAACCATGCTTTCAGGAAAAATGGCAATTAAAACTGTTCCCTTATCATAGTATTCATATTGTCCCTACTATCACAGCTGTTGTTTTTTCAAATTTTTATTGTAATTTCATTTTTTAGAGCTACTGCTTTAAGTGTCCTCATGTTCGCTTTTAGATTCTGCATCTTCCTCTTGCAGATGATGGAAGCTAAGGGATGCAACACATGGAAAATCCATGGCAGAATGAAGAAATGAACAAAACGTCCTGCTGAGTGCACTGTTCTCTTACTGCTGTCCTCTTAAGTATGAAGCTGATTCTGATCCCACTTTCTTTTTTTTTTTTTCCCCCAACCTCGCGCGGTTCAACAATGGTTATATTACTAATTGGCTTGCTTTCCAGCACAAGGCAGTCACATAACAAAGTTGTATTACACGCTAAACTTGGATTTATCCACAGGTTTAAAAATAAAAAATTGAGAACTCCTTCATGAGATTATTCTCAGCATTTCATTCATATTTTTTTCTAGTTCCTCTTTCCCATGGTTGATCAAATAGCTATCTCACATGCACCCCAGACCTGGCCTTTCTGAGCAAAGTTTTAGCGCAGTGTAACAGTTCTCAACAGCAAGCCTTTTCTCTACTGCAACATCAAATCCAAATGTAACATGGAGAGTAGAAGGGGAAATCTGGGATATTTCCCATGATGTTACACACTCCTGTATGCTGCAGTGCAAAAAGGTTACCTCACATTACTCAAATATTATCTCACCTGGCCTGTGCCTATTCCATCACATGCTCAAGAAAACCACTCATTACTGCCATAATTAATGCCTTCTGTAAAAAGTAACTTTCTAGATAACAGAAAGGCAGAAACATTTGCACAGCTTGGGCACTAACAAATAAGATCAAGTTGTCTAAGATTAACTGATGAAAAGACAGGAGCTCTTGAACAGCATCTTTGCACATACCTACTTCTGTTGCACATGTTACCAGCCACCTCACCATTTCCCGCCGTCGCCAATTCAGTGTTGACAGCGTCATCCGCATCACCTATTAAAACAGAAACAAATAATCCTAACTGTAAAATTGGTAGAAAAAAACAGCGGTTAGGTATTTAAGTTACTCAGATAGAATGGGGTTCAAAATAGCAGCGTCTTGCTCTCTCCGCTCTGCTATCTTTCAGCTGACAAGATTTGAAAAATACTGCACAACTACCTCAGAAGGGCATGCAGAGCATAATTCCAACTGCAGGCCCCTCATGTATAAATGAAAGACCCTGTTTTGTGAGGGAAAAACAAAAACAAAACAAACTCCAACCAGTTACTAATGATTCAGATTAAATTACATTGTCTCGCCTCCCACCAAGAAAAGTAGTCTTTAAAAGTGGAAACATATCCACTCTTGTTGGGCAAACTAACCCAATTTCACCCTACATGTGCATTTCTTTTCACTGACTTTAATAATACGGACAAGAATTTGAATTTTAATGTCTGCTAATTCTACAACGATATACATACTCTTCTAAATATATTCAGATATTATTTAACCTCCCATAGCAATGATTTCTCTACCTGAACAGATACCCTGCAAAAAAACCTCCATCATAAAACCACTGGAAACCCAGAGTTTTTAAAGCTTTGATTGCAGTGCCCCTATTATATTCCACTGTCAGTTCTTCCTGTGTCATTTACAAAATGTAGGCAAAAATGTTTCTTCAGTAAAAAAAACACACACAGAAATTGCACAGAAAGCTTGCTTTGGCTAATCGGACATTCCACAGATACAGGTAAAGAATCCAAACAGTCTTCTCTTTTACTATCTCAGTCATCATCCCATAGCAAAAGCTGTAGTAATGAAATTAGGTCAATCATAAAGCTTTCAGCAATGAGCAATACCTATTAAAGTCATAAAATCCACTCATTAAACAGTTTGGAGTCAAGCAGTACTTGTAAGAGACTTCTCAGCTCATGTGCCTTCCCAATACTGAGGTGGCTTCAAAGCAGTATGTAGACCTCTGTCATACCAGCTATTCCTGCCACCTTCTTTTGTCCTAAACTGTAGAAAAGATGATTAAGAAGATGAAAAGACTACTAAAGAACATGAATGAACTGTGTGGTTGTGATTCCATGGTGGTCTCCAAGCATTCCCACCTTGGGAGCTTGGTGACTGGATGTCACAGGATAAGAATTTTGTTGACTTTATCAGCCTCAAACATTGAAGCATCAGCTTGACTAAGCTGTATTGTAAGTGCTAGAGCACAGAATAACATTTTGAAAGAAAGTTGATTTCTAAGAATCAACTCCATACAATTACAAATGAAAATAAAGTTGACACAGAGCATGGGAAAAGCCTTTGCTTGAAGTATGTCTGGAATGGAAACAGCATCTCCATGTCAAAATGCTTTGGAGTTGTCCTAGTTTCATCTGGCATGAAATTGTTTTCCTCAGAGGGTCTGGTATGATACTTTTTTTTATTCTCTCCTTCATCCCAATGGAAAGCAGGGGAGTGAGCAAACAACTGTGCAGTGCTGACTCACCTGCTGGGTTAAACTACAACAGGAGTCCATCTGTCCTCTCCATCAATGAGAAAGTCAAGATGACTTTCTTTACTGACGCACACAAAACTGAAGGTTAACATTCTTCCACTATCCAAGACAAAATTTCAGCTTACCCCAACTACAGTGAACCCAACAAAAAACAGATCTATGGACTGAATTCTGCTATTGATGCAAGAGCAAAAAGGTTAAAAAAAACCAAACAACTGTATGAATGACAACTTCACTTGAAGTCTTCTCTGATTACATTCTTCTCTGCGGTGGTCTGTAAAAGGATAAGTCACAAGAGTCTTCAGCAAGCACAGTCAACATAGTAACAACTCCAGTGTAGACAGTCCTAACTTGAGAGCAAAACACAACATCACATCTAGTCCCTTGGACAAGTTCGTCTTCAACTATTTTGGAATTGTGTATTTTTCACCTGATTAAACTGATGGGCTGAGAACACTAAGAGAGGGGTCCTTTAATGGTGATTAAAAATAAAACAAAAACAAAACAACAACAACAACAAGGATTCAAATAAAGTATATATTGATGTCTTGATCAAAGAGGAGCTGAAACTAATTTAAATCATCATCCATGTTCTCAAGGAACTATTCCACTTCTGCTCAAAACATTCCCGAGACACCTCTTTTATCAATGGAAGAGGGCTTCTCAAAAGGTAATTCTGAAAATGACAGGAAACCCCTCCGAATATAGTAAATTGTCCGAAAGTCAACGTCTCTTCATTTGGTCCTAATAGATTTTTATAAGTTTCTTAATCTAGAGGAATAGAAGAGCTCAGCTACTTGTAAGAAATGCAAGAAACGGTCAACCATTAGCTTCTGCAGCAATGCAAAAACTCTTTGTCATGCACACTGGAATGATTTATTTACAGGTATTCATGGAAAGGATACTACTTGCCCAATATGCATTGTATGGGAACTGTTGAATCACAGCCTGAACCTCTGATTGACCACCTGAGGTGAGCGCTGGGTCAGCTGCAGCGGCACAGGTGAATGCAGTTTCACCTGAGTGACCGGAAGCCTGGCTCCACCCCTCCTAGACCCCATTTAAGGGCTGACTCCCCAGGAGGAAGGATCTCTATCTGGAGATCGTCCCTCTGGGTACCCTTTGGCAAGCCCAGGATACAGGTAAAATCTTTATTTCCTTTCTACTTTATAAAAGGATAATCTTTCCAATCCAATACCTGTTTGCCATACATGCATCAAGCAACCATCTGCACTAATTCACTCAACAACTCTGTCAGTATACTTGTCTGTACTTGTGCAATAATATTCTCATTGACATAGCATGACAAGCAAGTGGAGGCACAGAAGCTGCTCCTTCGCCTGCCAATCTTAGAACATCTGTATCAGTAAGGTTTTGAAAGACAAAATATACTTGAGGTGTTCCATGACTAGTTTACCATGCTCCTGAACTCCTTCCATGACTAGTCAAAATGCTTTCCCTTTGCAGAACACAAGCTGCCATCATAAACAGGGAGAAAGAACCAAGTTATCCATACATTTCCCCCAAATCTAGAACAATGCAAGAAGCTTTTCCGACCTGGAGAACCCAGTGAAAGAGTTGTGAAATTGCTAGTGTCGCCTTGGAAAAGAGAAAAAGAGTTTCTATGCCAGTTCAGGTTTAGTTTTATTCAAAGTACTGGATTTAAGAGGAACTGTAGAATCAGAGAATATCCCAAGCTGTAAGGGATGACTGAAAAATCAAACCCTATGTCTGAGAGCATTGTCCAAATGCTTCTTGAACTCTGGTAAGCTTGGCATCATGACGACAGCTCTGGGAAGCCTGTTCCAGTGCCTCACTACTCTCTGAGGGAAGAACTTGCTCCCGAGAAATACAAATTAATGATGTTTCTCTCATTAGATATCACTGAAGACATTCCAAGGACACCATCAACCACAAACAGATATCTATAAACAATGACATCCAAAGTGTACTGCTACTACTGAATCATCCTTCAGTGTCCGAGGTGACTCACAGATCAAAGATCTTTCTTTCTCAAGTAAGCAAAAATTCAAGGCAGAAACATACCCAGACATGAAAAAAGAAACAGTTTTCCACAGAAACTTTAAGAATAAGAAGGGCTAATGTAGCATACAGAATCTTAGCTTTTTGATAAAAATTTTCTGCTTCTAAAAGTCTAAAATAGGCAAGTATTACCTTCCTTTGTCATGAGAAGCAACTGGGATACAATATCCTTTCCCCAGAATTCTCTGCAATTTTGTTTACTGAAGCAAAGTAATAAATGTTTTCCTGACCTTTGCATGCATTTTTGTTTGTTTGTTTGTTTTTGTTTTTAAGAACTTCCTGAAGAGGGATGAAGAGATTTTTGTTGAATTGTGTAGTCTCCAAGACTCATCAATGTATGGCACTATTTCACCAGATACTTAAAAACCTAGCTGTATCCTTTCAGCTTGATGAGACTCTTAAGAGCCTTAAAACCAACCTGAGGCTGCTGCACACCTCAGAATGCCACTGATGCAGACAATCATCTCAAAGTACATGGAATGCAGTATTTGATGAAGAAAGTGCTGTTAGAGCAATCTGTTTTAGAAACAGGACATTATGATTGCCGTTGGAATTCCCTACTAATTCAGCAGGCAACCTACCAAACCTTGTTTAGGAAAATGAGGAAGGGAAGAATGGGAGGAATAGTAAGAAGCTCCTCAAGACCATGCAAAATATCTAGCACACTTCTAGCCAGCGGAATAATTTTTTATCTCTGGCCACTGTTACATAAACACCTGAACTCAATGCACCAGTCTTCTCTGACCCATGAGCAGAATAATGCCCTGCAGCCAGCTCCTGCCAGGTCTTTCCACCCAAATGGGACAAAGGGGCTGAGCAGACTCCTGTTCTAATGTGAAATTTACCAGGCAACTTCACATCAGCAGGCAGAATCTAAAAATTCTAGACAGAGCTCAAGCCAGTATGGTCCTCGGAGACGTAAAGAGCTGAATCCACCAACAGAGTCTAATTGCTGTATTCTGCTTCTTAATAATGAACAAGGGAAATACCTGAAGGCCCAGCTCCAGAGAAACTTTTAGGAGAGTGATGTCAGGCAAGCTGTCCATGAGTGTAGCTATTTTAAATGCATCCTGGGCAAGTTTGAAGATATGTGATGAAGAGTGGATGTTTTTCTGTATGGATTCTAACACTGTTTCCAGCCTCCGAACATCACCTGCAAGATGTAAACAGAATCAACAAAACAGAACAAGCTCCCAAGACATCCAAGGATGCATTATAATTAAGCCTGCCTTGCTGCAGCAATAGTATAAATGATTCAGTTATATGCATTTTATTGTTATAAACCTTCCATAATTAAATCACATATCAACAAAAGATATAAGTGAGCACAGACTCCCTTTTGTGTCTGATGATGTTAGCGTAGTACATGCCAAAAAGTCAACCCGATTTGTGAATTTTAGAAGTGACTTGTCCACTGCTGGGTCTCACAGTCATGCATCAGAAGAACAAAAAGCTGTCTTCTCAATTTCAAATCAAGTCCATCTGGCTATGCTCTAGATAGCTTAACTACTTTACTAGAAGATTTAGTGAAGATTTAAGTCAGTTTAGATTGCTGTTCCCCTTTCAAGCTCCTGTTAGACTGCCATTTGGATTCCTAAACACAAGATTCAAAATCTGTTTACTCCATATAATATTAAAAGCATACATTTAGCTGAGTATGTAACTGACAGCACTGTACCTTTGGCTGCTGTTAACATGGTTGATGCCAGCTCACACTGCTGGGATTCAATGTGACTTAGAGTGAACCAGCGGGGATACCGGTTTGGAACAACTGATGCAATGTGGTGTGGGCGGGACATGTCTCCAGAAGGAGCTGTAGATTCCAATACTAGCAACCTGAAATAAGGAAGAAATCCTCTTTCATTAAATCATTATTACATTAGGTTACTCATGAGCAGAACTAAAGCTCCAAGAACACTTGACCTTGTTTATAAAATGTGCCCTTTTGGGTATAAAAAGATATTGGAAAATCAGTTCTTTTTTTTTTTTTTTTTTTTTTTGGAGGAAACTGAAAAGCTTGGGGAATCTTTTTGCTAAATTTGCTTGTATCAGCAGTGACTTGTAGGAATGCACAGGACAATTAAGCCATCCATCAAGCAAAGCAGTTGAGACCTTCTGCATCATCCTTAGAGCTGAAACATTTTTCCTTGCCTTCTTTCAGCCTTTGAACCACAGCTCTCAGGAAGGAAAATGCTTCTCCATCATACTGAAACATGTTTTCCAACATTACTGCAAGCACAACTGCAACTTCCTTCATGTGCAAATGATTAGCAAAGTAAGGAAGGTGGATATTCAAGAAGTCATTTGGACTTTGATGTTAAAAATCAGACATACCAAAAATGAAATTTCACTATTTAACTATTACCTACTTTGTAAAGTCCTTAAGCTACAGTCTGCCAATATTGCATAGTATACAATGATCTGATGTTAGGATCCCAAACAGCAGTGACACAGGAAGTTGCTTTTAAAGATACTTTTCAGACTGTTTTTGTTTTGCTAATCCTTAAGCAAGAATTTGGGGTCTTATTCACTAAGAAGTATTTACACTTAGAAAATTCAAATATGTGCTTGTTCTTGACTACTATAGTAGAAGTGATGGCCAATAAGAGACTCAACTGATAGTCCTTCTTCCACCCAGAAACAATACACCATATACAACATAAACACCAAAAGAAGAAGTGGCTGAATGAAAATGTTTTTATTCAACAATTAAGCACGGTTTCAGGACATGAAGGGTTAATGAGACATCAAATGACAATAATGAATGATGTCCAGAAACAAAAGCTTTCCAAATGCTAGTCTCTTCATTGGGTTTAAGGCTTTAGTTTTCTGCCACTCACAACACTCTAGCAAATTACCATTCAAAAAATCTGAAGACTTATTTGTTAGTGTGCTCCTATACTGAAGGCTTTCTAATTATTCATTCCTGTAACATATCAACTGCTTCTTGTCTAAAAGAATTCCTTCAGTGCTACCCAACAAAGAAAGCAGGAGTGTTTTTTTGTATGCTTTCACATGATTTGAACCTCAGTGCAGTGTACCACAGACAATTCCTTGAAATTTTGAACTACTTCATAACAACTAGCAGACACCTCTATTTTCCAGCACTCATCCCTGCTGTATTTTATTGAGAAAATGCCCTTATTGAATAAGATGCAGAATATAAATAGTTATGTGATCCTACTCAAACATATACAACAGTTCATATGCACACAGGCTAAGTCTAAACTATCTACCTCAAACACTAGTGCAAGTGAACCACAGATTGGTTTGACTTCTACGAAGTTTTCTGAAGGCCATTTTGACTCCCTCTGATAGGCCAACTACAACACAATCAGCACCTAATTTACTTCTACAGGAGCTGTAGGTTAAGGTGTGTTTGGGACAACCAGGGGATCAGGCCCATCCAGTATGGGTTCATGAAAGGCAGGTCCCGCTTGACCAATGTGATCTCCTTTTACGATCGCCCAGTGGATGTGGTAAAGCTGTTGATGCAGTCTTCAACAAAGCCTCTGACACTGTCTCCTATAGTATTCTCCTGGAGAAGCTGGCACCCCGTGGCCTGAGCAGGTGTACTGTTTGCTAGATAAAGAACTGGATGCATGCCTGGGCCCACAGAGTGGCAGACAATGGAGTTAAATCTAGCTGGTGACTGGTCACGAGTGGTATTCCCCAGAGATCAGTATTGGGACCAGACCTGTTTAATATCTTTACTGATGACCTAAATGATAGCATTGAGTATATCCTCAGTAAGTTTGCAGATGACACCAAGTTGGGAGGAAGTATTCATCCACCTGGGGCCACAAAGGCCCTTCAGAAGGATCTGGATAAGCTGTGTAGCTGGACTGAGGCCAGTGGGAGGAAGTTCAACAAGACCAAGAGCTGGGTCCTGCACTTAGGCCACAATGACCCCAGGCAACACTACAGGCTTGAGATAGAAAGGCTGGAAGACTGTGTAGGGGTGTTTGTTGATGCTCAGATGAAGATGAGCCAGCACTGTACCCAGGTGGCCAAGAGAGGCAAAGGCATCCTGACTTGTTTCAGAAGTACTGCTGCCAGCATGAGCAGGGAAGTGACCATCCGTTGGTACTCAGCCATGGGGAGGCTGCACCTCTGGTACTGTGCTCAGTTTTGGGTCCTGCACTACAACAAAGCCATTGAAGTCCTGAAGTGTGTCCAGAGAAGGGCAATGAAGCTGTGAGGGGTCCTGGAGCACAGGTCTTATGAGGAGCAAGCGGCTGAGGGAACTTGGATTGTTTAGTCTGGAAGAGGATCATGGGAGAACTTATCACACTCTACAGAGACCTGAAAGGAGGTTGTGGCAAGGTGAGCGTTGAACTCTTCTCCCACGTAACTAGTGACAGGACTAGAGGGAACAGCCTCAAGTTGCACCAGGGGAGGTTTGGGGGTTTGGGTAGGAAATCAGGAAAAACTCTGAAAAAGTGGTCAGGCACTGGAATGGGCTGCCCAGGGGGGCGGTTGAGTCACTGTCCCTGGAAACATTCAAGAATCATGCAGATGTTATACTAAGGGAGAAGGTTGAGTGGGAGAATATTGGTGGTAGGTGGATGGTTGAACTGGATGATCTTTTTCAACCTCGGTGATTCTATGATTCGTAGTAAGAATGGAGACCTGAAGACAGTTTTAGGATATCTGCAATGATTCTGACAGTTTTCTGTACATTGCTTAAGCAACTGACAGTATCTTTAAGAATTCTCTAAAAAAGCTCATAGTAAATACATGTTAGGGTATTTAGCAGGCACACAGAAATACCACACACCACATAAATACCCATCAGGAAGTTATTCTACAGTTTTCAGATACATGAACGTGCGCACCAAAATAAAAAAAAAAAAATGAATTAACCAACTGCCCGTTTTATTTGTACTGAGGGCCAAATCTCTTAGTACTGCTGAGATACCTTTCTGCAAAGCTTTTTATATGTAACAATAAAATGTGTGTAAATTCTTCAGATGATTTTTTTCCCAGAATGAGGAGGAAAAAACACTAAATAATTCCAATAAACAGGAAAAATCTGAACTACAGAATGCAAAAGTAACAACAAATAGACAGAGTATGAAAGGAAGAGGCTGTTTTGGGGAAATCTTTTGTCACTTCAAATTTCACTGCCAGCTTCTGTGTTCTGCTGCTGTGAAAAGGAAATGCGGTTGTGAATTGGTGGCTTTCATGCAGTTTTGGCAAGACTAAGGAACATCAAAACAAGCACAAGCTACAACAGATTTAGCATTCTTAACTTTTTTTTTTTTTTTTTCTCCCCCCAAACATCAATTATTTAGTTAGGTCTTAGCAGAGCTATCTTGTGACTAAACATCACCATTAAAGCCTAGTTCCCAAAGCCTGGGTGAAATTCAGAGTTAACAAGAGATCAGCCAAGCTACGTCAAACATTCAGATTCCATGTGAGCAGTCAACTAGGTCACCACATATTCACTTTTCTCTAAAGCTCCACTCTATATGCTCTGATTCTGCGAGAAGATAAATGTAGACAGTAGTGACCACCAAGAATAGCAAGCACATCCTATGTCTGCAAACCTGAGTTATATGAAAGGCACAACCTCAGCTTCTATTCATTTTTCATATCATGTACTTCCCACACTGAAAGAGGATTCAAAAAATGAAACATGAACAGATGATTTTGAACACAGAGACAGAACAGAGCTACCATCATCAGTAGCTGTACAAATCCACACAGATTTGTGTGTAGGTTGACTCTAAATACTTTTATGTGTGGAAATCAAGTAGCTAGGGCTTTGCAATGTTAACTTCTTTGAAAAATATTGAGGCAATTGAGAAATTTCTAGGCAGCACCTTTACTAACTTTCAGGTGAGATTTTTATCTTTGACAATTCCATTTCCTCACTGCCACGGAGGAAAAGATGCTCTAATTTCCTTCTTCTGATCCATTCTACCTTGCAATCATGAGACAAGTATAGAGTCTACTTGTTTGTTTTCCTTCCATGAAGGCAAGAGTAAGTTGTTTTTTTTTTTAAATCAGGAGTTCTTTGTACTATGAACTACCACTTCTGTGTGAATCAGAAGAGTAAATAATCTTCTTAAAGAACATTTTTGAGAAGTTTTGAGAAGTGCTTAAGAATGCAGAGACATTGAACAGAAAGTGCCTCCATCTGCCATTATCACAGTTCAAAATAGGAGTCCATATTTCTAAAAAGTGCCATATATCAAAACGCAAAAAAGCTGACTTTTGTTTAGTGATGAATTCTCATCTGTCTTATAAAGCAATGCCAAATGGGCTATGGAAAACTGGCCTAATTATGCCAATGTCTCATGTAATTTTACCAGATAGAAGCAAACAGGCAGCTCATTCTGATACTCATTTGTTTGTTTGCTTTGGGTTTTTTTTGAGGGTTTTTTTTTTTTTTTTTTGGACAAATAACATCCGCTGAGATGGCAGGAAAGTGTCTGGATTGGCTAGAGATCTGATGATTTAGGATCTTTCAGCACTTCGCCTGTTTCTTCTGTTGAGAAAAGAAACTTGCAGAGAAGTTTTCAGGAGTGACGTGTCCTTGTTCAAGAGGAATGGCATGGTGCCATGACATTCACTGAAGCGTTCAGTGCACTGTGCAGAGCTGCTGATAGATATCTTTTCTAACCTTTCAATGTAGTTTAGCTTAAGGAGGAAAACCCCACGCAAACGACCTCCGAGAAACACTTTAACGCACTGACTGGAAATAAATATAAAGGCAAAAGTCTATTTTACAAAAATTGACTTTTTTTCTTCTTACTGTGCATACTGTACTAGCTTGATGATCTGCTATGACCAGTGTTATTGATACTTTTAAGAAAGAAAACAGGCATACCTAGCTGACAACTTTCTGATCATGTTTGAATGTTCTCAATAGTTCATTAACAATGCATTGGCTTGTCAATACAGTTCCTAAATTTCTAATTACGAGCAGCAAGTATGCAAGGCCACTTTGTATTTCTGAGACTCCTCCTCTAACATCCATTACCAGATATGCCTAAAGAAAAAAACAAACGAAAAACAACCAACCTAGACTAAACAAGCTTTTGGTCTAATCTGATAGAACTACAGAATCTCCAAGGTTGGAAAAGACCTACAAGATCATCCAGTCCAACTGTCAGCCTATCACCAATATTATCACTAAACCATGCCCCTGAACACAGCAGTAGCTATCCTGTTTAGTTCTTTGACCACACAGTTGTCTTCCCCTTGCTTACCGTTCTGCAGAAACTCCAGAAGAAATAAACATACCCAAACCACTAACACAATCTGCCTGATGAAGATAAATACTATTAATGTGAATAGTACATCCCACAATCACTGTGCAATCATTCTTGATAACAGTGACCATGAACACCAAACAGACGTGTTTAAACAGAGACTTGATTGCTCCTAGCAGTCAAAGAATTGCCACAACCAGCAATCATCATTTAATACAAGTTATTGACAGCAACCAGGCAATCCAGATGGGACCAGCTTCTTCCCTGCAGTGTAGGAGGACAACAGATTTATTACTAATCATTTAAACCCTTGAAATTTCCTTCAGAAGGCTCTTCTTAGCCGCTGTTAACAATCTGGCCTGCCCTGAGATCAAGCCAACACACACTGAGAGCTCCCTGAGAAATATCTTTCTCCCCATTACTTAAGACAAATGGGATGCAAGTCACATATTTTGTTGTCATATAACACATACTCCATTCAAATCCCAGCGTTCACCCAGAAGTGTGTGCAAGACCTCTTAGTTATGAAGCACAAGTAATGTATCAGACAACACCATATGGTTTAAAATCTACCATTGACAGCTTATTTATAACTAGTGGAGCAAACAGTCCTACAGAACTTAGGCTAGAGGCTAAGCAGGAGATGACACTGAAACTGCTGGTTAGATGCCCCTTCCTGCACACCATTACCACCACACACAAACAGCTGGATGAGAACAAACATGCTAACACTGCCACTGTTAAACACAAAACCACACATCCTAAAAGGGATGCCAGAATGAAATAACAGCTTTAATGCTATTTTACAGTTATAGGTAAACAATAATTGTACATTTATAAATTGTTATGCCATATTTAATACAGACATCACTTGGTTTTACAGATGACAGAACCAAAGTAATTTTTCCTTAAAGGGAGTAATGCTGAGGTCTTGCTTACCAAGCTTTCCCCTCTTTTCCCAACTGCTACTTGTGGTCTTTCTAGGTGACTTGAGAATACATACCGCATGGCTCTCAGTGCAGTTTTGTATGCCAATTCAGCATCATGAGGTAGGAGAGAGGTGAAGAGATACTTGGCAAATGTGTGCATTGGAACACTCTCTCGATGAATGACTTCCCCTAATCCACTATATGGTCCAGCTGCAGAAAAGAGAAAAAGAATGTCCACCTTTTCAGACTGTTAAAACCCAACTTCCGCAACTTTAAAAACACTCAACACTTCAAAACTGCACTGATTATTTCTTGTGAATCTTATCATACATTTATCACATATATATGAGGACCACACTGAAAGTAGTGCCTCCTGTTTTATGTTAGCCCGTTTCAGAGGTGGATGTTGGTGGTATGGCAGTAGAGGTTGAACCTTCTCACCAATATTTCATTACATTTTGTTGCCACGTGACAGATGGCAGCAGAGGGGCAGAATCTGACAGATGGCGTCTGACATGGAAGTGCATATTAAACAAAGGTCTACCAATGAATTCCTCCATGAAGAGAAAACAGCATCCACTGCTACTTTTCAGTGGTTGCTGAACTTTTACGGAGGCCAAACAGTGGAGGAGCACAGTGAAGCAGTGGGTGCATTTCAGCAGAGGGTGACAGCGGCAGTGGCTCTCCTCCAGTGCAGATTTTTGTAAGTGTGGCAAGCAATTGTTCGTCACTGGTGAAAATGCACAGCTAATGATGGTGATTGTGTTGAAAAGTTGTGTTATGTAGCAGAGAATTTTCTCTATCAAATAGCATTATTGTGCTCTCTGCATCTGATGTAGTTTCTATGTAAATCAACAGGAGGCAATACTTTCAGGGTGACCTAGGTACAGTATATTACAAACTTATTACGTACCATATATTCTTTGAAACAATGAGACAGACTGCAGATTGCATAGTACTAGGCACATTACCAGCCCCCACACAAATGACAGTCCCAGAGCATCATGGGGCTCATTTAACAAGTTTATGGTATGCAAAAGCAGAATGTGTTACTCTCAGCTTTGCCTCCACATCCTTAGATTGTGCATATGAATCCCTATGCACCCACTAGCAGTGTGTGATTTCTTTCTCAAAGATCCATCAAAAAAAAAAGTGCGGGTTCAGTGAAGAGGTGCACATCTTCAGTTGAAGTTACATGACCAATCACCACAATAACATCTGATCCCTATTAATCTCATGTGACATAAGGCATATGAATTACCCTTTGGTCTCCAAAGACAAGGTCAGATCTCGCAACAAAACCTTGTTTTGCTAGTTTGTTATAGCCATGTGATCTCAAAAATTACATTTGCTATGGGAAAACTACCCTCACTGCTGTGACAATGGATTTTGCACATACCCAGTGCAGTACTTTGTAAGAACAGTGTCAGGAATAACAGCAAAAATAAATGAAAATTTACATGTGATTATTTCTTTGATGAATTCTGAAGGTTAACAGTGACTATGAATACCATTTTTACATTTTTCCTGCAATCACATGAGGCTGCTATTCCTGTTAACATGAACACTCTATCAAGCAGTTTTAGGCTTCAGCAGCTAGTGTAATATGTTGAAAGATACAGAACAAGAATCATACATTAACTATTATTGGACAATTACTGCACAGGTAGCAACCAGCAATCCTAGAAATTACTGAGAGAAGAGGATTTTCCTTCCTTCTGTACTACAGATTTCAGTACACCTCACTTGGATGGACAAGGACTGGATAAGCACAATTCACTGCAGAAGCACACATTTTCCAGCAGCAGTTCAAAATGGCTGGCCCTACAGAGGAGGATGTACTTGCCCAATTTATGCAGCCACTTCTTCTGCAGAAGAGGATGAATTCCATGAAACAAAGTTTGTAACAACTTGAATAAGCACATCTGTTCCAATGTTTTTTTGACTGTTTCTTTAACACAATGCTAAGGTAAAAATATAACGTGGAGCGAAAAAGAATCTGAGCTCCATAGGTGGGCGTTTCTTAAGATTGGAGCTGATTACAAAGGAAATGTCAGTGAAGATTTAGTAGGTGACACAGTGTCTTCTATAATCATTTAAATGAAAGTGAAATCCATTAAAAACTATCTAGCACAGCTTCAATGAAGAAGCTGTTTCATATCTTTGCCAATTGGTAGTCCAGTCAGAAACTCAGGACATGAGGAATATGTGACAAAACATTTATCTGAAAATATATTCTGCTATTAACTTAGTAGGCAAGCAAAAAATTAAACAGTTCTTGCAACCAGTTTTAACATTCTACCTTCCTGTGCATTCAAGCAGTAGCTACATACAGTATGCATTAATTGGCATTAGCAGCTGAGAAATCAGCTTAATATTGGATTAAGCTTTCTTTATTATATCTTCAGGACTTCAACTATAAAAACACAACCAAAATGATTAAGATCTTTCATCACTGTACAGTATTTCCTCCACGTGAGCTGGCAGTTTCTGTCTAACCTGGTGTAAGCTGAAGACAATGCAGGAAAGTTAGATTTCTCAGCAAACAGCAATGCAAGACCCTCTTTGTACATGGCTCATCACAGTTTCCTAGGTAGATATTTTAGCAGATTACTTGCTAAGGTCAGCTGTTTACTGCTCCATGGAAACAAAACATCAGTGATCAAAGTAGTCAACAAGGGAACACTCAAGAGAAACCCTGCCTTTTCTTCATGAAGCATCCTGAACTGTTAAGAGATGCAGCAAATTGATTTTATAATCCATAAGATCTTTGCCTAGTGGTTGTTAATAGCTTGATCCAGTGAGAAGCTGTTCTTGTCCAAAGGCCATAACACAGCAGTAGAGCCATACTGTAATGGAAGCACTCCCTATGGTGCAGCTTCTCTGCAATGTCAAATGGCACCATCAGTAGGTAACAAAGTCTTTAAGGACCTGGCCATATACTGCATGTCTTCCATTAAGTGAAACATTTTTTTCTAAAAATATCTCACAAAGAAAGCAAAAACCTGACTGCTATGTAAGTCTTCACAACTCAGCTACAGAAATACTGTACTCCTCACCATCTCTTGAACAGGTATTTGAAACATGGACCAGGCCTTCACCTAACTAGTTCCTTTGAAGTGTTTTCTCTCATTTAAAAAGACAAAAGTCAGAAAGATAACTTCAGAATCCACAAGGCTACTTTCTGAATATGATGCTAAAGTGACGTGTGTTATTCCTTTTTAGAAGTTAAAGCAAAGGCATGCACTCTTTTCCCACAGATTTTGTTGCAATCCACCGCAATGACTCCCAAACAGAAAATTGCCCTTGATCGCAGTTTAGTCACACGATCACTCTTTAAACCTCAGTATCTGACCACGTATTTTAATTTTCAGAGGGAATTAATTTTCTTAGATACCAAATAAAATGTTATACTTCTATCCCAGCAATTCAAAGTAAATTTTCTAAGCTCTTTACTTGGGGGGGGGGGAAAAATCTTCTTGCATTTACAAAGCTGACAGCTCTTTTTCAGGAAACAAGTGATGTTCAGAATTCTGCTACCTGGGAGCTGCTGATAACCGATTACTATGACATTTAATTGGAAGGCTGGGCTGTATAATTAGGCTACTGAGATTGTGACACAAAACAAATAAATCTAAAGAACAGAATATAATAAGAATTGAAATGAAAGGCTCATACGTCAGTAAATGCCTTATATCTACAGTTATGTATTACTTGGTGTATGTTTGATTTTTGTAAGAGACTGTAAACAAAATTTTGCTGGAGTTCTACATGAAAAAATATCTTAGGTAGGTAAGATCAGTTTCCCCAGAAATACTAGTTCCATGGGTTTCTGTAAGTGAAGACAGTTTAAAGAAGCAGTTAGCATCAATATTAATCTACCTTCTAATAGGAAGACTGCTTGTTTTCGAAAAATCTTCACCAGAGTATCATCCAATTCAATTTCCTGTAGCTTAGAAATGAGTTGCTCCTCATTTCGACAAACCTTCTCTTGTGCATACAAGCCATCTGGCATTATTCGTTGCTGTCCCAGCCCTATCAATGCTACTTCCACAGCCAGTGTTAAATATGATTCCCCTTCTTCTAAGAACTTGTGTGCAGGCAGGTGCTGGTACTCCAGAGATTTGAATTGCCCCATGTTCTCTGTAAAGGGTAACACAAAGAACAATCAGTAAGCCATTCTAATCCGTAATCTGCTTATAATGTCACATTTACAAATGCTACCTCTGTCATTATTCATTTGTTTAAAATGATTTAAATTACTGGCTTTATCTCAAGATCCAGTATAAACTACCTGATCCAGGGAGAAATAAACCAATTAGAATTTAAAAAATAATCGCACAAGTAAAAAGAAAAGATTTGTCTTTAACTCATATGATACAGAGGAAAGCAGTTTTTCCTCCAGCTTTGCGTTAACAAGACCAAAATGAGATGATGCATCTCCATTTTTTGTTTTTTCTCCCCCACCTTTTTCTGTACCTCCTTAAAGCCTCAGTGTTACATCAGTGGACAGGGAACACATTTGTACCTCTGCATATATTTCAGATAAAATTATTAAGACTCTGCAAATACCAAATTTTTCCAAAAAAATATGGTCTAATAGCTCCACAACTTCTTAAGCATTTACTGGTAGAGTTCTTCAGGAATCTGTACTATGTGTGACAAGTATATTTATGATAAACATGTATAGAGTCTCTGGACTTTATTGACATTGTTCTTAGTTTCAGTAAAAAGTACTTGTAAATTCCATAGAGACCAAACCATAAATGGCTCTAAGAAGTACGACCAATTCATTTGGCACTTTACAGATGACAAAAACACTATTTCAGCCTCTACCAGTTGACAGTCTAACTGGGAAAGAAAAACCTGTGATGACAGATGCTGGGAGACAGGCAACTGCAGCATATGAGAATCCAGAACACATATGTGTTGTGTAAGGGAAGCTACTTTTCAACATACAATTCCCATTTCTTAAATCGTGGGGTTTTTTTGTTTGCTTGTTTGTTATGGGCTTTTCTTTTTCTTGCTGTTGTTGGTTTTTGTTTTTTTTT
>PPHD01009016.1:0-21127 GCA_002909625.1 Bambusicola thoracicus
TTCAGCTGTTCATCAAATCCACTGCAACTGAACTCTAATAGACTGTCTGCAGTCAATGCAAGGCAAGCTGAAAATAATTTCGCGTTCACTACATGATCAGAAAAACACACACAAAAAAGACAAAGCAATCAGCATCAACCCTCACAAGCAACAAAAAACAAAAACAAAACAAAACACCTTGACTGCAACTGCAACATTTAAAACTGTTGATCCTGCACTCTTTCATGAAACACAACAAAGCCAGAGTTCATCACTTCCACTGTGTCTCAACATCCTGGATCATACAGGTGCGTTGTCACATTCATTACATCTACCGAAGCTGGTTCGGCTCATTTATCTACAGACATGCATGATTATATGCAAGCCAACAACAAGAAAAGCAAGGTCACTACTTGGACAAGCCTTTGCCAAGCAGAAGAAACCAAGTGCACCCAATGTAGATAGAAAATGGCATTTAAGAGAGAAGAATCTGTTCTGTGTCAGCAGTGCAGCAAAAAAGTAGCCCTTGGCCAAAGCAAGCCCCAGAATTTCAGTTCCATCTAAATATGGCATTTCAACTTGTGTACTTATGCCTTGCAGATATTTTACTATAAAAGAATAATCTATTCCAAATTGAAAGGTTTAAACTTGTACACATAGGTTGTTTTTTTTTGTTGTTTTTTTTTGTTGTTTTTTTTTTTAAATGCTTTTGGCAAAGCACAGAAACAGAAACTGTAAATAATAGAAACAGATGCTCACGGAGATAAAAGGAGTGTTTGAAGACGGCAGAACTATAATGAGCAGTCCACCACACAATAGCATAATGGCCATGGGTAGACTCCAGCAGTGATTTAGTTTTATCTGTTAAAAAGTGAAATAAATTGATTCCTCAATTTTTATGGGTACATAAAGTGAAAAAATACGTATATAGAAAGTTTCACTAATATTTTCCATTCAATTTCATCTGTGACACGTATCACGTCACCATAATTAAAAAAAAGAAAACTACTGATTTTTTATAATCTGCAAAGGATTTCAGGTTAGCTAAATGTTTTCCCCTTGTGATTACTTTATCTCTGAGTGTGGCGGGTTTGTTTTTGTTTTTTGCTTTTTCATTTGTTTTGGTTTTTTTTTTTTTGGTGTAATTGGAGAAGATTGAGAATTATGGTGAAATGCTATTTTGCTTTGAGATTCTGACTTTGAAGAAAAATAAGAACTGTGTTACTCAAATGCCATGGATTTCTACATTCAAAAATCTTCTACAGTTTCCCTCTTTTATGACTTTTATGACTATCCCACTACTGCAAAAAGTGACTGAAAGAGGAGGGAGGTAGGCAAGAGATATACTGTAATCACTGATCATTCCTGCTGAAAAAGTTTATTCCAGTGCACCCTACTATTCAAAGGCCCTTAAGGACATGCTGGACATCAACCACCGAAGCAAGTTCTTACATGGATTGCTGTTTCATGGCCTAAAAAGGTCTTTGAGGTTACAGATCTTGGATGTTATCAGGTCGCAGCTGGTTTCAAGGCAGCCTCTAGGATCAAGACGGGAAAGCCACCTGCTCCAATAACAACCACCTCTAACATGTGGATCTGAACTGCCCCAGTTAAGTTGACGTATCCAAATCCTTTAAGCTCTTGCCCAAAACACACTTTAATGGGAGGAGTGATTCTGTTTTCAAGCTAATAAGGCTATATTATAGATGGATGACCCAAAGTTGCCAGCTTAGTTTTGTGAAGATCTGAATTTTCTTCTGATTTTCAGAGTTAATCTGAATTTTTCCCCAGAATGAAAAAAAAAACCAACCAACAACACAAAAAACCCCTATCAATATCGAACAACTTACGTGTACATGAATTTGCAAGGAAATACATAATCAATAGTCAAAAGTCAATATGCTTAATTTTTCATTCTCTTTTACAAGAATGCATTTCCTGATACAGTATGCAAAAGGTAGACTCAACTTCTACTCTGAAACACATGAAATGTTAAATAGGGAAAAGAACAAATTGGGAAAGAAAATAGCTCTGCTAGCACAATTTACACTTTTTCTCAGGAAACCACGTGACCTTTTAAAAATCTACTGAAATCCACAATGTTGAAGGAATTAGATAAGAATATTATCATCTTTCCAGCAGAAACTGTACTCAAAAACGTGTTCTTTTTTTCTGACATGACTTGCTTAATTCATGCGAAGGTATAGTTACATCTTCATTAAGAACACAATGCTAGCATACCAGTTAAGTATTCTTACATTTATAATAAGTTCCTAATATAGACAGAAGCATGATCTGATCTGTATATCACAGGATATTAAGGTTTACCCACTTCATTCTCTATTCAACCAAAAATCTACGTGGTTATTTCATAACTTGTAATGGGTTCAAACAGCTCTTCCAGGAAATATCTTATCCTGACACGATAACACACTGTAAAAGAAAATCATTCAGCAATGAATTTGAAATCATGCGCTCTATTTCTTGTTTCAATTTCTTAGCCCTGCTTATGACTTTCTAGGAACAGCTAAAGAGCACTGTAAGCACCCAGCATCTTCTCCTTTTGAAAGCACCTATGCTGTAATCACGAAATTCCTAACTTTTTCATTCAACACTATAAAGCAACAAAGAAATAACCTCTTGTAGGCTCTTTTTACACACACACACCATGTTTTTCCCATGGCACCACAGAAACCAGATACAGGTACAAACTTAGTACCTGTTCCAGAGCCTGTTTTCTAATTCTTGTGAAGGGTGGCTAAATCCTCAAACATTCTTACATTTCAGCCCTCTTTCCCCACAGAGCAAATTCCCAAATCTCTTTTGGCACAGAAACACGTGATATTTCATGCTGAGCAGCTAGAAGATGAAACCACTAGAGTTCTCAGAATCATACAATTCCAGGACACTGCACCTTGCTACGTTATCATAACTTCAATTCTTTGTTCTTAGATCCATGTCTTACCATTTAGCACTGCTACAGTCTGGCTTCCCAAGCACCTGCACTCAAATAATACAGCTGCCCTGCCCCTCAGTTACATTTGGCTTTTTGTTTGTTTGTTTCAGGTCTTCCTAACAGCCACGCATTTTCAGTGATAAATATTATGCAGACTTCCAGGACACTTATAAAAGTGCCAAATATTTTCAAGCCCTGTAAAATCCCACTGGAGATATTTCCAGTTGATGAATGCTCCTCACTGGTAACTATTTATGGCATGCAATATTTAGTTTATTGACAAAAAATTACCTATATTCACTGCTAATCAATATTATAGATAACAATTTACCTATCAACTCCTTTCCTAGTTAGCTCACTTAGTACTTGTGACAAGATGCTATCTTCAGCACCATCTATTTCCCAGCCCTCCTTATCACACCAGAGTGATTTTCCCAGTTTAGGTCTGAGAAGTTGAACTCTTCCCTGTCTATCAGTTTTGCCAGGTTACGTGCCAAGAAACATTTCCCCTGTTGAGACAGGTTTGTCTTGTCAGGCCCCAGCAGAGCTCCTTTCTTCAAGACTCTTCCATGATTCTAAAAGCCTGAATTCTGGCAGAGGTACCAGTCTTGGAGTTAGGCACTGATGACCTAGGCTTGCCTGTTTCTTGTCTCTCCTCGTTATTGGGGTAATCAAGGAAAGCACTCTTTCCTCCCGAGTCTTTTAGTATGTTCACATACCAATTTTGTAAAACCACAGTTTCACTGCCTCTAATTCAATTAACCGTTGCTTATACGGGGTTGAAATTTGGACGTGTTTCACTGTGCACTGTGCTTCTGATACAACAATAGGTGTTTGATTTCTTGCTTCAAATATCTTTGAGATAGTTTGCCCTACAGAATCTCAAGTGTTGTGCAGCTCATAATGGTTCCTGGTTGCAAAGAACACACAGGCAAGTCACCTTTTCTGCTAGGCAGGATAAGCTGCAAAAGAAAAGACCCTCTGCTCGAGGTAATTCCTTTAGCATCTGAACTTTTCCATGCATGATAAAATACAATTGTAGAGTACAGCCACTGAATTGGTTAGAACTGAGTTGCCGCTAAACACGAAACTCTTTAAGAAAGCGCTATTCTGAAAGTGTAGACACTGCAGTTTCTAGGTTGTTTGTTTTAAGCAATAGGGCTTGAGACTCCAGAAAGCAAACTACACAGCAAGATGATGAGATAGATGTATATAGCTACTGGAATATTAAAATTCTGTCCCAAGTTCACATGGTACAAGATGGAGTAAGAGAGTCTAAAGCATGTATATGCTCATTGAAGATAGCAACAATTTGTTTATTCGTGAATAGCTAGTTAAAGCAGTTCAGTCTTTTGCAAATGTATCTAGGACAGAGCAAGTTGCTGTTTTTCCTGCTGCAGTATGAGTTACAGTGACTGCTTCTGAAATAGTTTAATGGAAGTTCTTATCCTGAAGACATAAAGTACTATTTTGCTGTCATTCTTCACAATACCAGCAAAATATATCTGGGGACACATGCACAAATATGTCTCAAATAAAAAATATCTCATTTTCTGAGAGCATCTAAAACACAATAGCATTGCAGAAAAAAATTAATTTTGTTTTCTGTATGATAGATTGTCCAGTTGGAATGCTCAACACTGCATTGATTTGTTCTGTTCTGAGAAAGGTTCCCATTTCAGGCTGACTCCACTGTTGCTCCAGGAGCTAATGGAAACAAACTGCACCACAGGAGAAACACACAGTAGAAGTACATCACAGTCTTCTTTTGCGTGCTCTATCAGCCACTGACAGCATCAGTATCTGTATTAGAGGAAATACATGTGTGTGCCCATCAAGTGAGTAATCTAAAATGAGGGGCACTGTTGCAACCCTATCAATGCTTGTTCACATTAGAATTTGTTACACACTAGTAATTTTACTGAATTTAGTGGATATTAGTCTGGGTTAGTGAGTGATGCGTTAAATAAAATTCTGTGTAAACTCAAACAAGACAGCTATGAACCATCCGGAAAGCAGGCTGAAAGGAGATAGGAATAGTTTGGCTTTGACAACACGGTCCTTTCCTGGGAAAGAAAAGAAGACTGTCAAATATTTTTTAATACAGTCATTCTATAAAAAGTAATACATTTTAAAAAAGCTATCAACTAGCTAAAATTGCTTGTTAAGTAATTTGATATATATATTTTTTCCTTTTTAACCAATCCAACATTAATACCTCATGTTCAATTTATCCTGCTGCACTGGATAAGTAGCGATACTGTAGGTTACATAGAAAATGTGCCTGTCGGGTTCAAAAGAAATAAAAGCATGGAAATGATTCCCTATGTATTGGCTGTGTTTCATCTTTTGTGATCTGACTTTCAATGGAATTGCTAATAATGGCATTCCTGAAGAGGTGAATGCAACCTCCTGTAATATATTTGCCATGTCTCATTTTTAGGTCTCTTTCTGCTTCCACTTTCTACTTCCTTTAACTTGAATTCCTACATCCTGTGGTCTTAATTCTGGCACCATCCTTTGCCACAAGAAACAAAAATAAGAGATATCAGTTTCATCTAATATTTTTAGAACACCTCTTTCTGACTCACTGCTCATTTGAAATTTTCTTTCCCTTTCTAATCTAGATGCATTTATGCAATCGTGCTGTATTTAACTGAAAGGTGTTGTGCCTTCAGTGATCAAGCAATGACAACTGAACCACACATTTTATCAAGATCTGAATTTAATTACAGGATCTATCAACTCTAAGAAGGGATGAGCCTTTGTATTTCATCAGGATATCCAAGATGAAAAATAAAGGAAAAAGGAAAGATCTGTCTGCTGACTTAGAGAAGCATCACCTATTATTATATATCATTATCTGACAGAAAATCCTGATGAGCTGTCAAATGAAAAAGTTGATTTGGGAACCACTTTTTGAAAAGAGACTTTAGTGTCTTGTTTGGGTATTACCTAGGCTCTTTAAGTAAAGAACGCAGAAGGATATATCAATTTCATAATCTCTCCAAGGGCACCAGTGCTTTTTTTAAAACAAAACAAAACAAACAGACATCAAACTTTTGACTTCGGGTAAGCTGTAACTGGGGTCTCCCAGAGAGAATGGGAAAATAGACCACCATTTTTGTTAGAATCAATTTTTTCACATGAAGAGTAGAATCATACTGAAAGTGTTTCCTATTTACGAGCTGGAAAATACATTTGATCATACCAAACAGTAATCACAGCTTCACCCATCAGAAAAAGATGCAAGAAATCAGTTGTGCAATTACATATTAACAAAGGTAAGGGAGCAGGCTGGCCTAGTTACATCCATCACTTAAATGCTGGTTTCTGTCTCAGTAAGTCTGATTAATTTTTAATCTATTTTGATTCCTGCTAAATGAGTTTCTCACACCTTACTATACTCTGGAGGACTTGCTGAAGTGAGTTTCACATTTTTCTTTGCCTTATTTTCAAACTGTTTTATTTACTGCTAAAACACCTTTTTCATTTACGTTATGGCCAAACATAAGTGTATGAATACAAGTAGAGAACGGCTTCCTATAAAACTCATTGAAGAATCTGCTCAGTGGAAAAAAATAAGAAATAATGCTATTTTAGCTTCACTTTGAATAAGTAATGAAAGCAATAGAGAAAAGTTAATTGTAGGTGACATTTTTTGATTGAGTGATCATGAGTTGATTCAAATTAATACAAGGACAACTAAAAATAAGCCTACAAGTCAGATTCTTGATTTCAAAAGAACAAAATTTTATAAAGTGAAAGAAACTACATTATGTAATCAGTCTGAGGGATTGATGGACTCAGCCAGGAAGGACATTTGGAAATTCTTGAAGGTAAAAGCATAAAAATGTATTTGGACTTGAACCTGCAAGGTTAAAATATACAGGGTGAGACCTACTAGGCTGAATAGCTATGCCATCATAGACTATATTACATAAGGAAGGAAAAAAAGCAAATTTGATCAGCAAGAAAACAATACATTTCAGAATTAGAAACATACATAAAAATGCAAGTAGAACTGCCAAAACTCTATCCAAAAAAACCTTTCCAAGTAAACAACAAAAAAAAAATTCTAAACCAGAGGATATAGAGCCATGCAAACAAAGAGATCATGGAAAGAATTCAGGTCACTCTGTAGCAAAGCTGATGATGATCCAAGGGAGAAGACAGCACTGACTAATGGGAATGTATCTCTTCCCAATCCAGATCTTCAAAACAAGCAATATATTTGTAATGAATTTGTGGGATCAGAAGGCAAGGCAGATTATTTCTGTCCCTGAATGTTTTAAATTTAAGTTTTTAAATACAGATATCCAACAGGGCATGCTACTATTTGTATAAGCAAATAGAAAATAGAACAGCTTTATATGACAAGAGAAAAACAGTTGTCCAGTCAAACCATTTTGCCTGACTTTAGCAGAGGCTTCATAGGATCCAGCAGTGTCAACGCGGGAGCCCTCTGAGTGAGGATTAAAGGAACAGGTAGCAAAGCAGATATTGTCATGGATGCCTACTATCAACTACCCATATAATACATGGCATGGATGAGCTATTCCGTAGGCAGCTAGGAAAAAGAAGATCACCTGTCCTTGTCATAATGAGAGATTTCAACTTCTCATACATAAACTGGGAATATTATACTGTCATGACAAGCAAGTCCTAGAGGATTTGGAAGATAAGTTCCTGTCACAAGTACAGAGTGAGCCAACTAGAAGAGTCCTCCTGGGTCTGTTGTGTGAGACTTGGGAAGGCCTTGTGGGAGATATGATGTTAGGTGGCTGTCTTGGTCACAACGATCATGAAACAGTTGAGCTCAACACTTTTGCTGTAAGAAGAAAAAAGGTCAGCAGAATTGCCACCCTTGATTTTAAGAATGCCAACTAAGCTTCTTAGGGAGCTAAGTTAGCTGCCAGATACACCGACTAGTTTCCAAAATAAAGAGACCAAGAGACACATTTAATGTCTCATTCACCTAATGTCTCATTTAGCCCACAGACCCGGAGGCAACACATGTGCTCTCATGTTTTTAAATGTTAAAACAAAACAAAATAGCAACAACAAAAACAATGGCAAGAACAGCAACATTAAAAAGCAACAAAACAACGATGACAACAACAAACGGAATTATTATGTATCATACAAAAGTCCCAAGAGCTTCAGCTGCCAATTGCCATACTGCAGAGGTACTTGGCACTAACCATACTGTCAGCCTGTGGTTTGATCTTCTACCAAAGTACACAAACTATTGCATAGATTCCTCTTTGGTGTATGCACTCAGTCATAATTTATACTCCCTGATCACAGAAATACATCTGTTCCAGTAGTAGTGTTCTGGTCAATCTTCGTGTGAGCGGCATGTGAGATTCTGTGCTGTCAGATCTAGGTCTGTCAGACACAGCTCTGACAAGATGTGCTGTACCGTGGGGCACATGAGGACAGCTGTAACTTACTTATGCTTTT
This sequence comes from Bambusicola thoracicus, assembly GCA_002909625.1. NCBI lineage: Eukaryota > Metazoa > Chordata > Aves > Galliformes > Phasianidae > Bambusicola > Bambusicola thoracicus. The sequence goes on from PPHD01009016.1 coordinate 8,402, forward strand.
CAAAGGCTGTCCAGGGCTGTGGTATGACTGGGAAGGTTTGGTTCTAGGTATTTGCCTAAAGCAGGCTACATCTTCCAGACTGCTGAGTATTTCCAGCAGTGTGAATTGCTTTGAAACCATAGGCCAGTAGGCCAGCATCTAACAGATCATCTTTTATCCAGACAACTCTGCACCTATGATGGAAATCTTGTAGAGTAGAAGAGTAGGTTCCCCCTGGTACACTCACTGATTGTGCACTGTTGGCTTTTTTTTTTTTTAATAAGTCTCAGCATTGGACAAATTCCCTTGTAACAGTATGAAGCACGGGGTTATTCATGGAAAAGTGATTCTGAAAATCCTACACAATAAACGGTGATTATTGTGGCTTTAGAATGAATGTCACGTAGTTTGTTCCAATGCATTTTCCCAGACTGGTGAAGTGTACATCTTTTAATACTAAAAGAAAATTAGAAAAATTAGGGAAATTGTTTTTCTTGTTACGTGGTTATGAGTACTGCTATGAGAATTATTTTTATTCCGCACCATCTGATTTGATTTGAAACAGATTTTCTTTCAGGTACGGAAGTAAAGGCTGCTTCAAAATAAATGAAATGCTTTGATCTCAGGTCACTACAACTGCTTATAAACACTGGGCAATCTTGACATGAAAATTCAGAATATTTTGTTTAGAAAATGCAGAAATTAATATTTTCCCATTACTAAACCCAATTTCCTGCAATTTTGCTTCCCCTTTGTCCATAATTATTAACTCTGTTTGACCTAAATTAACAAGTCCTTTGGTTTCCTCCCAGAAAAGCATTCTTAGTAAATCTGCATTTCATTCTGTAATTATTCCCAAAATGAATTTACAAGGGCAGTCAGTTCACAGTAGCAGCTGGAATTGCCGAGGCAGTGCAGTACTACAGCCACAACAGCACACAGCTAGTCAGGACAGCCAAATACACCAAAGTTTTGAAGCACAGAAGATAAGCTACCAGGAGCAGAAAGGATCTGCATGGCAAATTGTTTCAGTCGATTGATCAGGACCTTTGACTGCACAGTCAGCGGTTTTCTTATTCCTACTTAATATGATTGGAAATTACGATGCATCCCAGTTAATGGGAAATCATTATCTGAAAAACTAGCCAAGGTGAAATAATAAAGTTATTCAGGAAGGTGGAGAGAATGGCAAACATTAAGAGAGATAATATCAAGTTTAGGTAAGAAAGATGGAATATAGAAGTCCAGTAAAGATCTGGGCATTTTAGTTGTCTAGCAAAAAAGCTACAATATGCCATTCCTAATCATAAGGCTACCTGTCAGCAACTAACAGAATGAGAAACGGGGAAAGCGGGATGATCATTTAACAAAAGGCAGAAATTTAAGTGTGCATCCTCACAGCTTTAGACCTACTCTCTGAGAAATGGCAAGGGAGGAGCTCTGCTGTCAAAAAAACTTTGATGGGAATCCAGAAGAATATAAGTACATACTGAAATCTAAGTCCTTCTTTCAGAAAATCATCCAGTCACGTGGTAACACCAAAGATCTTCACCTATTCAGAGAATCATAATAATGTCTGAGTTGGAAGGAAACTTTAAAAGCCATCTGGTCCAACTCTTCTGCAATGAGGGACACCTACAGCTACATCCGGTTGCTCAAAGCCCTGTCCAGTCTGACCTTGAATGTCTCCAGGAATGGGGCATCCAGCACCACTCTGGACAACCTGTGCCAGTACCTCGCCACCATTATTGTAAAAATCTTCCTCTTCATATGTGACTTAAATCTCCCCTCTCTTAGTTTGAAACCATTTCCCTTTGTCCTATCACAACAGACCCTGTCTGAAGGACTGTCTCCTTTTTTATAGCCCTCCTTTAGATACTGAAAGGTAGCTCTCCCACCTCCCCAAAGACTTCTCTTCTCCAGTCATGACTGCCATGACTTTTCAAATATCACTGAAAGTGGCTTGGCGACTAAGTCAGCCAATTCCCTCAGGACTCTGGGATGCATTTCATCGGGGCTCAAAGACTTATCTATGCTCAGGGTCCCCAGGTGGTTGTGGACCTGATCTTCACTTTCAGTGGAAGGCATGTTTCTCCCCCACTCCTTACCTTCCAAATCTGCTCAAGGGCTATGTGAAGGCTAGTTGCTCATTGAAGAACTGAGGCAAAATATTGCTGCACCTCCGCTTTCTTTTTGCCCATTTTTACCAGTGTGGCTGCACTGTTCAATAGGGGAGTTTGCCTTCCTAGACAAAGAAGGCAAACTTTTCTGGCTAATGCACCTGTAGAAGCCTTTCTTGTTCTTCACTGCACCCTCTGCCAAGTCCAGTTCAAGTTGGGCCTTGGCCGTCCTGACACCATCCCTACACAGCCCAGCGGCATCCCTATACTGCTTCCAGGATACCTGTTCCTACTTCCACTGCTTGTGACACAACACCAACTGTTATTTGGATATGAGACCATCCTCTGAGTCATTACCAGCAGAAGTTAGATGGAGCTGGATGAAGGCAACATAGGCAACAAAGTTGGAAAATCCTGAATCTCTGACTAGAAATTCCTATCAGAACATCTTCACCCTGTATTTTTAGATGCTGATCAATAATAAGCAATGTCTTGTATTCAGACACTCCAACCAGAAGTATTCAGAGCATAATAATTCCAAGTAAAGAAAGGAGAATTGATCAGCTGCAATGCTTTAAGCAACCAATTGATTTTTTGTTTGTTTTAAAAAAGGAAATCCAATGTATTAAAGAATAGCAAATGTAGTAATTAAGCTGCTAACTTTGTTTCTATTTTATAACAGAAAACCTGGGGAAAAAAAACCGAACACAACACAGCAACAGAAGTATGAGAGATAAGCCTGTGCTCACATGCAGTAGCGGAAACATTAAAAGTTATACAGAAAGAAGAAATTCCGTAAACAAGCAGAAAGCAAATAAATAAATACTCTTTCTAGCACAGAACTGAAAGCTACTGAGCCCTCACTCATGCAAATGTCAACAAATTTGGTCCATACTGTACATTTTCAAATTGTCTTCCATCAAAAACAGGAGCAATGAGGAAGTTAGCTGGTTAATGACTACTGGCAAGCAGTATTGCCAGTCCCTAAAACAGCAACAACAGTTGCTATACGACTGGGCATATCAGCATTTGCTGAACTGTGTTGTTTTAATTCATTAAGACATCATTTTTAGAGATATTATCTTTAGAACTAAAATGACAATGATAGTTTTTAATATGGTGCCAGTCAGCATTGCTCAAATGCAGTTTATTCTCCTGAATAGTCTGTCTTTTCTATGAGATAACAGTACACAAAGGAACTAGCATTTAAAAAGTGTTTAAGTGAAGACTGTCCAACATAATAGAGCATTATGGAAAGATAAAATATGGTTAGATGATTTCATGATGGAAGGAGAGGAGAAGGGATGGAAAAGGGAGAAGAAAGATTTCACAAGCAATGCCTAAGAATACAAGAGTTGTAAAATATTACTAGGGAAATGAAAGTTAAAGAAACTAAGAAAACTAAAGAGCAACAGCAGTCCTGGAAGATTCCTCAATAAAACAACCCAATAGATTCTGTACCCCTCTTCTGAAGCAACTGAAAATGCCTTCAAGTGTTGGTTGTGCACAGATTGCTCAAAGAAACACAAAAAGCTCTATTATTTATTTATTTTCCGAAAGAAATAATCCAGCCTCCCTGCAATCTATTAACCCTATCCCAAGGAAATCACTCTATTTTCTGTATTGATCTTGGTTGAGTAAAAACAAATCCTGTGGGCCAATACCCTAAGAACTCAACTGTATTTCTTCATTGCTTTCAGTCACTTTGTATTTTCATGAAGAAACAGAACAGAAATGGTTAATATTTTCATATCTATCATTTATGTAATATATATCAGTTCTGCTAAATACAGCTTGAGCACAAACTAAGACAGACTCACCTCTGGTTTCTACCATCTTATTTCAACTACCATTTACTAAACATTGTAAAAGTCACAACACAAGAGGGAGAGTAAGAGGGAAACAGGACTATCTGAAAGAACACAGGACATATTCATTCAGTGTTCCCTCTTATTCCTCTCAGAAATATGTCTATCTTTAGGCCATGAACCATTATGGTCACTCAGAACTGTCACTCATTCATACAGGAGATATATTTATATACGCTATATATATATGTATATATAAAACAATTCCTTCTATTTATAATTTCACTTGCAATATATATTTTCATTTTTTAAAATCTTAAGTATCTCCAAGAAATTATGTGAAAGGTGATATTTCAATTTTGGAATACATTTTTATTTGACTTCATTTTTACAATGCAGTTTTACTGCTGGACTGCTACTGAAACACCAATAAAAAAACAAATTCTAAATATCAATGACTGCTCTGGGGAATAGCTCACTCAATGTGCTATTCCACCCCCAATATGAAGAAAATCTTAATTTAAAATCAGAACTACCATTTAGGTAATAGGAAACAGGCAAACCAGAATACCTTTTCTCTTACATCTCTGGATTTGCTGCTTTTTGTTTAGTAGTATAAACACACACACCATTAAGAGGTAACATGCAGACTTGCATGTAAACCTTAAATGGCACAGTGATGCTATTCAATAAGAAACAGACTGCATATCTGAAAAAGATTGTTGCCTTTAAAAATGAATAAAATTAGTAACATAGTAATCTGCAGGGTATGGCATTTACATAAAATTAAATATGGGCTCTACCAAGGAAATTCTGTATTCAACACAAGTGGCTCTGCTGAAGTAACCCACATTACTGACAGAAATAAGAGGGCTGCTCTGAAAGTAATGCCTCCTGTTTTATTAGTCTGGCCCACAGCTTCAGAGGCAGGTGTTGGTCGCATGGTAGCAGGGGTTTAACCTTCCCACCAAAATCCCATTGCAGTTGTTGCTTCTTGATGGAAGCAGAGGGACAGCCTGACACAATGGTGTCTGACACGGAAGTGCGTGGGAAGAACCCACTGACAGTGTCTGTGAGCACAGTAAGGCAGTGGGTGGTGCATTTCAGAGGTGGTGACAGTGACAGCATAACCTCCACTGGTGCAGGTTTGTATGAGTGCAGCACGCAGGGTCTTGTTCATCACTGGCAGAAAGCACAGCAAATGATGGTGACTACAGTGAAGATCAGTGTTCTGTAGCTGAGAATTTCCTCTATCTAACAGTGTTACTGTTCTCTTTGTATCTCTTGAAGTTTCCATGGAAATAAGTAGGAGGCATTACTTTTGGAGCAACCTATGTAATATTACACAGCTTACATTTTATGTGAAGACTGGTTGATTGCGCAAATAATAAGTGATGCACCTTTTCATTTATGCTTTTTTTTGGCACAATTCCACGAAATTCACAATTTCAGAGAGCTTTAATAACCTCTTGTAATTAAAAGAATGTGGACAACTTTTCTTCAGAAATGTTTTACCAAATTATCTGGAGATTGATTTGAGAGTCACTTTACTGTGCAGCTTTTGTCAAAGCCTTCCCCCCCCCAAAAAAAAACCAATAATCCAATATAAACAAATGAAAACAAGAAGCAAACTCACTATTTCATGCCCTGATAACTGTATCTTTCACTTCCAGTAATAACCTGAATTTCTGCTCTTAAATTCATTAGGAAATGCCATCATCATGAAACTGCATATTGCTCCAGACTCTTCAACTACTTAATTAGCTACTAAAACACTGAGAAAGACCTGACGTTGCATTAGAAGAGGAGCAAAATGATCAGAACTCCACAGATCCCCCTTTTACTCACAGAAGTTCGTGCAAGCCCTTACCTGCTGGGTAGCGTTCGATAACTGGCCAGTTGTCCACCTGCAACGTGGCATTGCCACCACTTCTCGTGAAACGTACTACGTGGTATTTGCCATCATTAATGATTGCGTTGATTTCTTCGATAGCGATGTCATCTGTGCCAACATTAAATTTTACTCCAATTTTTCCCTGGTGCTGCATATTTGAAAAAAAAAAAGAAAGAAAGAAAAAAAAAGAGGGGTGGGGAGGAGAGAAGAAGAACTAATTAGGGGTTGTTTTACCAAGAGAGACAGCGTGTCATATAGGAAAAGATTTCTAACATCTTCCCTCCACAGATTTAACTTCTGAAGGCCTGCATGTGGCAGTGACAAGCCTCTTGACAGCTCAGTAAGTCCTGCTCTCTTTGATGGATAATTGATATTCCAAATGAGTTATTTCACCAAATTGAGTTCTCTCCTTTTCTAAGACAAGGTTGAGGAGGGGGGAAGGAGGATGAAAGCTCAAGTTTTCTTCCTTTGCACCCCCATCCCTAATTTCCTGAGAACTAAACACTTTTCTTTACCTTTTAGTCTTTCAAAATAGAAAACTTTGCAACATCGCTTGGAAAAGGTGTAATAGTTTGCAATTATTATTTCCTTTTTTCCCCTCCAGAGAAGTGACTTTTTTTTTCATCACACTGTAGTAACTCCGAATCACGAAGACAAGAGCAGGCCAAGTGACTCACAGGGAGTTTCCTGATCTGAGCCAGAGAGGAGTGAGAAGTATTTGTAAAACACGCGGCATCTTGTTCTCAGAGCAAGAGTGATTCTCCTGCTGTGATGAGTCTGTGAGCTCCTGTGCTTGAGCGTACCTCCAGCTAAGGAGGCTTCACACATGCATTCGTACTCAGGACTAAGGCTGCTGATTTTGCAGATGACTGTGATATAGGCATGTTTTCATTTTTATTGTCCTTTAATTATTAAGACGATCAATTTAATAGGACATTTAGAGTTTAATAAAGCCTTTTGAAGTCTATTAAAAGTTTAACTTAATGGACTCATGATTTTTTTTTTTTCCCCCTATAGAATCAACTGTATTCCTGGATAAGGACAGTTATTAAACTAAGGCAATAAAAAAAGGAATTGTTCAGCATCAGAGTAGGACCTTGTGCACAGTAAGTAGCAATTGTGTGTGAGGGTACTTCCCTCCTAAAAGTGAAAAAACTTCTCAAAGTCTTTACATGACCATGTGCAGCACAATGAAACATTTCACTTCATACATCTTGGTCATTCACTTAAACCCTTCCAGAACCACTTCACCTCCCCAGCACATCCTTTCTGTCACCCCCTCTTACTACCCTGCTGTCACACCTGGCAGTGGTGTATCCTGCAGCTCCTCACCTCTGGAAGTCTCTCAAGTGGTTAACTCAGGAATTCTTACATTTCATTTTATCTCCTTTTTTTAAATACCTGACTGCACTTTCCAAAGCTTTTTGCATATTCCTGCTACAGAGTTAAACAGCTGCTGAACACCTCTGGAGAAAGTTCCTCAACCTATGGAAGTTCTCATCACTCTGTACTGTACTCTTCTTTATTTAGCTGTTGCTTCTACAGTTATGATCTTTCTAGAGGAATAAAATCTCAGTATTTTCTATTGAGATTTGCAGAATAGCTCTGAATAGCAATTTCTTAAATTTACTCATCTGCTCAGTTGCTTAAAATGTGTTCTAAATATACCTGTTCTCTCCATGTGAGTTGTCTTAGCATCTCTCTACTGAGTGTTCTCTCCTACTTTTCCATGCCTACAAGGTGTCAATAAAGGATCTGCCTCACTCACCTTCTCCTGCCTCAGGTGTGAGATGCAGAGCAATCTCTTGTTATCTCGGGAGAATAACCACGGCTATACTTTATTTCTGCTGGTTCAACTACAGCTCAGAATAGATTTCAACACTTTTCTCCCATGGATGCAGTAGTTTACTAGCTTCACCTGTTTCTTTCATATGCTCATGTACAGAAATATATAAAAAGAAATACAGCATAGTTCTGGCTCTAAAGCAGTCTCTTCTTTTACTAATTTATGGAATGCAGAAAAATGGCATGCTAATGATAACAGCACATGCACCTTTTTGCAACACTTTCAAGAAATCAAAGGCATTGAAGATTAAAAAAAGCTAATTTCACAGTGATTCATAATTACACTATTCATTACCTACACTTTGCATACCTGCTTTCCCATTTGCTATACATATGTGCACCATATACACATATATATTCTTTTAGATAAAAAAAATACAAATAAAAACCACCTTTCAGAGAACAGGACAGGTGCAACCAACATGAAATGGCACAAAAGGTGAATGTATCAGCAGCTTTTCCAAAGAAATAGAATGCAGTGCTGCAGTTGTTACCCAGCTACCATCTGTAAATGGCCAGGAATTGTTGAGTGGAATCAATGTTTTACAGATTCGTAGGCAGACCTTTGGCCTGACGTGACACACACAAACAAGTCAAAACAAGTTTCCCTGACTTTCCTCCATTTGTACAGAAGCACAGTGCACAAAACACCCAGCTACAACAGCTGATAGAACAATACACATACTTTCATTCGTTCTGTTTCTGACATATCTGAGTAGCTGAGAATGTGAAAAACTCAATATTTAGGGGAGATACTTCATTATTATTATTTTTTTTTTTGACTTCAACATCTGTGGAAATTTACGCCATCTACAAAACAAGGAAGCAAATCTGAGTTTCAAGTTTAAGTCTTCCTACAACTTAAATATTTTAAAGTTTGGCCTCAGAGTATCATGCTAAACATGATATGTTTAGAGCCCCATTGTGCACAGCAATTTAAAACCATATAATTATGATTAGAAGAAACTGCCTTCCTTAAAAGCTGATCATATTAAATTGCTGTTTCCATTTCTTCACCTTTGCAAGCCTCAGTTACACAGTGCAGTAAGAGAAATGCTATTTCCTTTAGCAGTTGTTCCGTCATAATAATCATGGAATCATAGAATGGACTGGGTAGAAAAGGACCACAGTAATAATTGAGTTTCAATCCCCCTGCTACGTGCAGGGTCGGCAACCACCAGACAAGGCTGCCCAGAGCCACATCCAGCCTGGCCTGGAATGCCTCCAGGGATGGGGCATCCACAGCCTCCTTGGGCAACCTGTTTCAGTGCGTCACCACTATCTGTGTGAAAAACTTCCTCCTAATATCTAATCTAAACCTCCCTTCTCTCAGCTTAAGACCATTCCCCCTTGTTCTATCACTGTCAACCCTCGTAAACAGCCGTTCCCCCTCCTGTTTCTACGCTCCCTTCAAGTACCGGAAGGCCGCAATGAGGTGCCCCTGGAGCCTTCTCTTCTCCAAGCTAAACAAGCCCAGTTCCCTCAACCTTTTCTCAGAGGATGGCCTCAGATAAATGCTGAGTGAGAGGTTCCTTCTTCAGCACCCTGATAATGGGCTCTACACCTCTGCCTATGTGTGGAAAAGCTGAAATACAATGGTGGAGACAAATAGCAGATGGGAGAGTCTCCAATATTCTTTTTGAGGCCAGAAGAGAGGACGCACTTTCAAGAAAAGTATGAAACATTTCAAGAAATGGTGAAAACGCTGATCTCTGCCTCTGGAACTGAAATGAACTTCAACACAGGCAGCACTGTGAATATTGCCACAAGCACCATGCTTTCACCACTCCCTGTACCACAGCACAGGGCCCTCTGATTCACCTACAGAGAAACCTCGCAGCACCCAGCCCCGGCCAGCAGATCTTCAGAGAAGCAAAACTTTCAGTTTGTCTGTGCTTGAAGCTCTTGTGATCCTGAAGCTGAGGCTGATTTTCTCTCTACAGAACTAACTGGGCAGACGAGCACACTTGGTGTTGTCTCAAGTACCCCTACATGCTGCTGTAGTGTGCAGCTTAGGCACTGTCTACTTGGCCAGCCACTTGTAGGAGTCCAAACTCACAGTGTGAAAAAAAATACGACAATGGCATCAAGGCAGTTGGATAGAAGTGCAGAGTTACAACGATAGGAATTAGACACGTAAGTGCAATCCTACACATTTAGTGTGTGCTGAAACGCTTGGAGTTGTGACTGCTCAGACAGCAAAGGAGTATGTGTGTAACTGTATATGCCAGTCATTTCAAAGCATTTGGTCTTCAAAAGCACTGGCAACTCCAGCAGAATATTTTGAGGCATGTTTTACGAAGTGTGTGCTCTAAATACTTCTTCCTTGACTTTAATGGGCTTCAGACAGCACTGGGAATGCTGATGAACCTAAGAACCAAGTGAGAAAGGCGAAATGCAAAGCAAGCCAGCAAATGGCAGTGCAATTGGTTTCCTGCTGGACCCTGCGCCCGCGCTACTGATCTGCCAACCCCTAAAGCAATAAAACCTGCAGCAATATAAAATACACATATATCTGTCTCCAGAATAATGATATTTTCTATGGAATCAGCAGGGTTTTACTGCTCTCTGCAGTAATATTTCTGGAATCAGTCAAACAAGTGTGTGCAAATTTGGCACAACAGTAGTTTTAGAAAAGACCGCAGACAACCTAAGCTCATAAATACAATACAACCTTTAGCCACTTCCAAAGAAAAGTAATAATACTGTGACTCCCCCAGGTGAACAAATAGAGCAAAAAAGAACATTCAAGCCTGCCAGCTTGCATCTTATAAAGTCAGTGCCCTGAGGCACAACTTTCTGGTGAATGCAATAACAAAATCTTAGAACTAACTGATGCCTTACATTGATTTCATTGAGAAATGAATTTATTGAGTTTCATCTGAGACCATTAGAGAAAACTAGGGCCATTTTCACGCAAATGTAATCAGAGGCTAATATTCAGTATTATAGGATGGTAAGAAAAATCATTAAAATAATCATAGTCTGAATTCTACAGGGACACGTAAAACAGGGCAAAAACAGTGCTATCTGCTCAGGAAGAGAGGTGAGGTTTCGTAACGGACAGAAGATACGTCTGAACTGCAAGATTAATTGAGCAACTATATACGTTCCAGCCATCCATCAGTATTTCCTGTTATTTCTTCTAGAGGAAATGTTTCCCTGAGAAAGAGACAGAAAACAAAAACCATCTGGGAAGATGCTTTTGAATGAATCCATCTTCGCTATTCCAGTGAGATAAGTTAATTTTCTGCAAATAGGTTCTAAAATTCACAGTCTGGTATCACATTATTAACCTAACTTAATTTATGAAGTTTTTATATATTTTTGTTACTGCATTTATCCATGAGAAGTGAGAAAATAATCTTTGTTTTTTTTTTTTTTTTTTTTTTTTCCTCTTTAACCAGCAGTAATCATCTATTTTAGTCTACTGCAGGAAACCTTTTAGTCTACTGCAGGCAAACATAATACAGGCACAGGCATTCCCATGGCATCCCTCATCTCGAACACTCACAGTACTTACAGTCAGGTTTTGTGTCACTTCATGAAATCAGAAAGGCAACTATTTCCTGGGATGGATTATAGCTTTCAGAGCTTTTTTTCAGCATTTGACATACTGTAGAAAAAGTGGGAGGGGCTTGAAAATTCTATCAGACAGCTAGCAGGCAAAGTTATCAGTCATAGGTAGACACTTCAAGCAAGGAGCAAAGGTTTTTGCTTATGTCTGTGGTAGGGTGCATCCACCCTATATTCAGCCTTTTAGAGACTGGCATCTGACAAGTCTCACGCTATTTGGTTTCTCCTTTCCTTCCCCAAAGCTGCAAATATCTAGCTACTATGGAGAAAAAATGATTCGGCTTCCTTCCCTCGTTGCTAAGTGAGGAGACTGACCTATTCCCTACGTTCTTTCCTGCCAGTTCTGAACATTTATTTGCAACTTTCCTCATATTTACTTATTTCTTAAACCCATAGCTCTACAGTCCTTGGGATACGAGAAAATCCTACTTTTCATTTTCAAATAAGCTGCTAGTTCAGATAATTGTACAGAAAAGCTTAAAACCCAAAGCCTTACAGGCTACTGCATCATCAGGCTAATAGAAAGAACTGAAAATGATGTTAAATCCCAAAATTTTAAACTAAATGCTTCATTTTTTTTGCACCTGGAGGTTTGATACTTTGCTAGTGACAACCAACTTCATTAACCACACATCAAATCTGAGAAATGTGCAGTTGAGCACCACTTCTGAGAAGATTTGCTCTCTTATTTCACTCTCAATTCCCTTGTTATTAAGACAGTGGGAGCAGAGGGATGAATGGACAGTACTTACCTCCCAAACTACTCTACAAAACAAGACCTTGCCTAAAGCTGACTGGTCTTGTTGCACAGCTTTCAAGGCCTCAGGGAAGAGTCTGGTAGATGCTGTGCTTGCATCTGGGGGGTTTCTTCATGACTTAAAGGATATCATAACTTGGCTCGAGCTATGTCTGGAATCCCAAATGCTACTCTTGGATACCCACAAGAAGCGCAGTGCAGTCTGTGGTATCGGTTCATAAACCACTCCAATTTTAAACGTGATCTCAGCAACAAAACACTGCCAAGTGCTACACTGAGCCACTACTTACACTCTTATGGGGGAAAAAGATCCACAGAGCCACCAACATTACCAATATTCCCTGCAGCACCTGTACATGCCCACCTAAGTCAAAACCATAGCATACATTTTTCATTTGTACCACCTGGCAAGATCCAGCAGTGACAAAACAAGGCACTTGAAAAACTATATATAATCTACAATCATAAATACACAAACTCTTATTCCCTCCCTGAATTTTAAAATCCTCAATCAGTTGTTTAATGGATTTTATTGAAAGAAGTGAGAGAAAATTTGCAACATGTTTTTCCTCACATTTTATTCAGAAGCTCTGTAAGATCATCTCATAAACCTTTAAATGACCTCAGTCTCATGCCATTAAGTTATCTATATTTTCTAAATCAATACAGAAATAATAAAAATTTACTGTTCACCAGATGCCCCTAGTTGACACATAAGAAATAGCACCATCACCATAACAATATTAC
>PPHD01009017.1:0-21127 GCA_002909625.1 Bambusicola thoracicus
TTTTTTTTACCTCATTTGGGTGTATTTTAAAAAAATAGTAATTTTGGATAGTAGTATAAATGTAGTGGTTAGTCTGCAGTGTCAGGAAAGAATGTTAGAATGTACTGTGTGCTGAAATTTAGATGAATAGGGCAAGTGAAAAAGTGATCTTCATTTGCAAGATTAACAGCCACCCTATCTTTGCAGAAGGAATGCAGTGTTCATAGTCCATTGTACTTGGAAGGGACAGTTGTTGCTTCTCATTCATATTCTCTTAAGCATTTCATGCTACTCACTGGAGAGGAAGAACTTCTATTGGAAAATTAGGACTGTTTTGCATCTGAAAAAAAGTGTTTGCAGTATATAAATAGGGTATAATTTACTATTTAAAAGGCACTTGCAGACAGTTTTTGCTCTCAGTAGCTTTCTTCCATTCAGGATTAAGTACAGAAATTAGACAACATAGCAATGAAAATGTTCTAGTATATGTAGTAAGCTATTTTTTCCCACCCCTGGAGTGCTCATGATTATCTGTAGGGATTCCCTTTGGCAAGTTTTTTACACATTACTATCTTTTCAGATTGGTGTTGACTGTCCTAGTGCTATTCATTTTTGAAAAGAGCAGGACTTAAATGCTAACATGGTTATAATTTTTTATTAACTGTCATCTAAATTTGTGTTTAAATGATTGCATATGCTGAGTTTAAAATTCAGTTTCTTAAACATTATAAAAGATTGGTTGCCAAATATTTCTGAAGTCTATTAGAAGTAACAGTAGAAGTATTGAGTGCCTGAAGTACCTAGTGGCGTGGAAAGAGAAGCAGTGTAGAGTAGCTTTTCTTTCACATTATACGTTATTTGGGCACACGTACATTATGGATGGACTCGGGACAAAAAAGCAAATTTTTCTGAGGTTACAAATCAGATTTGAACAGATTTATTTTGGCTGCTTCTCCTGGAGCAATATCTTGAGAATTTTTTTTAAGTTCTGAACATTTTCATTTACATTTGCAGGCATACAAAGCATGGCACAAATATTTAAGTTACTTGGCTCACATTCTGATCTCTGAAATGGCAGTAATGTGTGATCTCCCAGGAATGCTTACAAGGTACTCAAGACAAATGATTTGAGATGAACAAACTTGTTCTTAAAATGAAGGAGACTTATTAGTAACTACACGAACAGTTTGTGTTCTGCCGGAGAGAAACAGGGAAGACAACACATAAGTGTAAATTTCTTCATAATGACCATCTTTCCTGTCCACGTGGATGGGACTGTGGACCAACTCCCAACATCTGAGGGGATTAATGGCAGGAAAAATCTTTTCCACTGCAATTTTAGGTGTGACTGAGGAAGATCATACAGTTTCCTGCATCCCATTTCAGGCTTCTAGAATCCACAAGTGAATCACACACAAGAGGGAGACTGCGATTGTCAGTTTATAATCTGACCATATGAGGAACACCAGTGACCATTAAAAAGCACATCTTCAGAGACTTATTTCAGGGCAACAGTAAAGACCTCCTAGTAGTATTCAGGATAGTATATGTATTCCAGTGGTAGGCAGGAAGTTTTAATCACTGGACAGCTTTTGCCTCCTCCCAGATATTCATTATAGCTGTATCTCATGCTGTTGCTATACATCTACTCCTGGCTACAGAACTGCATGCTGCTGGATGTGCTTGATTAGATGATCCTAAAGTTTTTGGCAAAATTACAGATTACTTCTAACTTTATTTTTAAACATGATAGACCTCTTGTGGAAGTCCCTCAGAGCACTTCAACCATCCTGAAATGGAAAATGGTATCACTTACTGCTATATTTTGTCAAGACAGTATGATCAGTCTAAGATTTAGAAAGGAAAATATGAGTCAGGTTTAATGCTAGTGTTCCACCAGGATGGGATCCCAATTAAAAGTCTGGGGAACCCTCTGAGGTCAGTCTTTCTATCTTTAGTCTTCTATGTTACCTTGCAAGCATTGTCCATTCCCTTCTGTGTGATCACAACCATGGTTTGCAAATTCAAACTTCTGTTCGTTCAATTATTAAGCTCCAGACATGCAGCATAGTCTTGTCTGTGGTGGCTGCATGACCGAACCTATAAACCATTAGTTATACAAACGTGGCCGATATTTCGTATCTTTTGCAAACTTAAATGTAAATAGGGTATTTTATTAAGAAGTTGCTCTATGGAAGCAAAGTAAAGAAAATCTGCTTGCTACTTAATGTGGTTATTTGAGAAGGAATACAAAGTTCCATTGTAGTGGGAGTTTTTACAACTTGAGTTTTACTAGACTGTCTTTGGGTAAAAGTACTTTAAGTGTTTAAAAAATATCATTTTCACTTGAAATTGTTTGCTCTGGTTTTGACCATACATTTGAGGAATGCAAGAGAAATAATATCTGCCTTGTTTTGTCCTCTTATATTGAAGTAAGAAGATATTATGAGACAGAAAATACTATTTTTATACTATCTATCACCTTTGTTAACTTTTTATTAGACATAAATCATATAGTTTCAGGTTGCATAGTGACAATATGGTTCACCATGTATTCTATTTTTATAACTTTATTTAAAACTGACATGTAACTTGCAGTACCTGAAACCCCAAGTGAGCCAGTTATTGGAGTGTAACAAAGTTTTGACGTCAGAACTGCTATTTATTCCACTGGCAGCCATTAGCAATGCATTACCCTTTGGCACTCGTGTTTTCAGAAACATGGTTAAATTTTTATGACTGGTTCTGGCCAATTAGGAGTCTTTCCTGATATAGAAGTAAGGGAAGAGATCTTTTTTATATCTTACTAAATGTAGCTTTCTAAAAACAACAGCATAAAAATATGAATTACTGCAGTCAGAGTTCAGAAAGCATACTATTGAGCCACACTTGAGATTGTTGTATGCATGTATTTCACAGTCAGGGGTTAAGCTAGACTGCATTGTCAAATGCATGAGCCTTTATTAGAATTTAATGCAATTACATCTGAGTCATGCTTGCAGGTCCTTCTGCCAGCTTCAGCAGGATGTAAAAGTGGCCAAAGACTTAAGGAAGAGAGAATTAAGGAGATGCAAGGGGTAGGGATTAAAATTGGGAGTGGGGGGCCAAAACACACCTTGTTGAGAAATTTCAGTCTGTTGCTGGCTTTTTTCCCAAAAATTTGAAGTTCAGCTAGACTAGGTAGACTTGACAGTGCTTGCATATACCATATCCAGGGCATCATGGCCCTCCTAGAAAAGTATTTAAGAATCTGATCCTTTTCCTTGTTGGTTGGTAGCATCATGCTCTGTGTTCAGGATATGGGAAATGCCATTATGTACAAACATACCCTGCAACAGTTTTTCCTTCTGTGTCATTTTTGGACATCTCCTGGGGCGATATGTGCTGTGTGTTCATGCATGAAGCTGAAGTCATCTGTTATGACACAGCTGCTTGTATGTGCTGCTTTACTGGTGGACTCCAAGTTTGTAAATTTTGAAGGGAACACTCTTTTATGTAATAAATTTTGGTTGCACTCCATTAATAACTCTATTCATTTGATCAGCAGTGAAAATATTGTCAGCTTTTGTTGCAAGCTCACTGTAAAAATACTTATCCAAACGCCAATTTTAAAGGCCAATTTTAATATATTTTATAAGTGCTCATGGTTCCAAACCAAAGTTCTGTAGCTTCAGCAGTCACATGCCGGTTTTCCAAGCGAGTAGAAGTTGCACCATCTTAAAGTATCAGGCATTGGCATTTTCTACCTGTAACATCTGTTATATAGTTATATTGTTTTCGGGTAACTTTGAGTGAACAACGTTTTGAGCACCCATGGGGGGAAAAAGGAGAATTCTGTATATTCTTCTTAGAGTTCCTACACTGACCCCATGCAGAGCTGCTGAATGCAGCATCCGGATGGGTGTCTTGGGCAGTCTGAAGGCAGGCAGTGTGTCAAGGGCACTGCTGTCTTCTTTATCAATCTGTTTTAGTGGCCTTATTAAGTTAATGGAAACAAACCACGTAGTGACTGAGAAAATCACTGAAACATATTGGGTTGAAAAAAGTAGTTGTGAGGACTGAAAAGAAGTGATTTTTTTGCCCAAGGGATTGAGTGGAAAGGCTGCTTAAGAGGTGGAGGGATTTGGAGGCCATTAACACAAAATGGAGAAAAGCTACATTTGATTCTGTAAGCGAAGGAAAAGGCAAGCAGCAGGAGACAATTCCAGTTACTTTGCAGAAGGCAAGCAGGCAATTACAGAGGTAGATTTTTTTTTTTTTTCCTGAGCAATAGGAAAACAGGTATTGTCCGCCAGAAAGTGAGCAGCTCTGTTGGCTTCTCCTGTGTTTGCTTCTGTCTGAATGGTTCCTCTGAACTCTACACACACTGCCACGAAGTAGCCGATTTCACGCTTTGAATGGAAACCACGAAAGAATGTGGTCAGTTACTTGTATGATCCTTTCAATTTTTTTTCTTGGATGATATTTCGTGGTAGACAGGTCACTTGTTCATCCCTACGTGCTTCATGAGGGAGGCTGTTAAGTCTATCTTCATTGGAATATACTCATTTTGAAGCCTTTAGATATGTAGTTACTTCTATACAGATAGCTAACAATAAATGCAAGCACAGAGCTTTTAAAGAGATTTTCTGCATTAGTCTCCTTTAAAAAGAAAAAAAAAAAAAGAAAGAGCCCATGAAGATAAATAGAACTACTAATTGCAATCCCAACGTTACTTTATAGCAAGTTTTACTTCAGTTATCTTCCTTTACAAGGTAGAATGCTACTTTAAAACTCAAACTTTAGAACTTAACTGTAATGTTAATCCAGTTTTAAAATTACCAACAAAATGCCCTTTTTTGTGTGCTAATCATTTAAAAATCTTAAAATGATATTTGGAACACTTGCTTTTTGAAATCTATACAACGGTTATAGAATTTCTCTTGCTACTTCATGTGGATTCAGAGACAGGATTGTCTGAAAACTGCTGGTGAATCAGGAAATTAGAGCAACATTTCAAAAAGTCTTGATGTAATATTGACCAACTTTCAAAAAGAATTCATACTTAGACTGTTATAGCCTTCTAAATTGAGATATCTGCTGGGTAGATAACCCTTATATGAAGGTTTTTATTAGCCCTGGGATAAAGGTCTTGAAAAAAAATTCTCTATGCAGAAATTACCCTTAGGTTTGGCGTATACTTGTGTAAGGCCTAAAACAATATGTTTCTTGCTCAGATTCTTTTTTAGTACATGCAGTAGCTGCATGGTTTCACTACACTTGTAATTCCGTTTTTTTCGCAGCATTCCATTCCCAAGAGACATCAGGTACATTTGTCACAATTGCTAGACTTTTCAGATCAATCTGCTAGAGAATATTCATGATTTTCAGTATGCTACATTGGCTCTAATTTAGTCACAGTATATTCCTTATATTATCACAGAAATGAACGAAGTATCTAACAGAATATTCAGGGCCCATAAATTAATTTCAGATATGTTTTTTGTTAACATTCAATTTCATCATGTACTCAATTGACTACAGGAGCAAGGCACGCAAGTGTTTATTATTCCAAGTTTCATTAATGAAACATTGTAATGGAAGCTTCTTGTGAAGATCTGAGTCATATCTGCAGTTCAGTGTTTCAGGCCTCAAACTTCAGTTGCAGTTTGGAAAAAACTGTGCTATAAGATTAATTAGCTTCAGCTGTGGATCTTCATTTGTGCAGAACTAAAACTGCGTGATTTCATATCACTTAAATAGAATGTGCACGTACTGAATAGAATGATGTTTAATTTGGTCTCTGTTGAAGTAAGGTAAAATAAGTATGGCACATAACTATTTCATTTGTACCTCAGTCAATAACAAATACAGTGAAGAAATGTATTCTCAAAAAGTACTGCTTTCCTCTAGAAGTAGGGAAGGCTTTTAAAGTGACCTTTCCTGTAATGAGCACCTATTCACAGTTAGGGAGCATAGAACTTACGTAGGTTGCTCTGAAAGTAATGCCTTTTATTTATTTCCATCAAAACTATAACAGATACAAAGAACACAGCAACACGGTTTGATAGCACTAATTCTCAGCTACAAAACACTATTTCTCAACATAGTCACCATCACCAGCTATTCATTTTTGCCAGAGAGGAATGAGAGCCTGCATGCTGCACTTGCAAAACTCTTCATAAGCAAAACTCATCCACTGTCACTGTCACCACTGCTGAAATGCACCACCCACTGCCTCACTGTGCTCACATTTAGTCTCCATGGATGTTCAGCAAACATTGATGAATGTCTATGGGTGCCATTTTTTTTTTTAGCATGGGGGAAATCAGTGACAACCATTTGCTTCATCTGTACTTCCATGTCAAGTGCCATCCTGTCAGTCAGACTGCCCCTCTGCTGCCATCTGTCACATGTCAACAAAATATAAAGGAAGGTTCAGCTTCCACAGCTATACATAGAATCATAGAATCACTAAGGTTGGAAAAGACCCACAGGATCATCCAGTCCAACCATTCGCCCTTCACCAATGGTTCTCGCTAAACCATGTCCCTCAACACAACATCCAAACGCTCTTTGAACACCATCAGGTTTGGTGACTCCACCACCTCTCTGGACAGCCCATTCCATTAACATCTGCCTCTGATGTCTTGGGCCAATGTGATGAAATAGGAGGCATTACTTTCAGAGTATCCCTCATAGAATGTTTGGAGAATACCTGCTGTATATACCTGCTGTATAGTATTGATACTTAGAGAAGCCATGAGGAAAAATACAGATGAAAGCAGGAAAATCAGGAACATAAGGATGAGAGGAAAAAGAAATACAGCAAAGGATAAAAAGCAGGTCTAGAAGACCTGTGCAAGGTTTGCTGAGAAAAGTGCAGCATCATAAGTATACTGAAAGTCCAAGTGTGTTGAATAATTCATGATTGAAGGGAGTAGGACATTTTTAGGAGAAGTAATATGAGTCAGAGGTAAAATTAATGGAAAAGATATAAATGTGGAATGTGACAGGCAAGATGGCAAAGAACCAGAGTTGAATATTGATTGACCATTCAGCATCAGTAGTTAAAATTCTGTGGGTAAGTAGGGGATAGCCAAGAAGATGCTTTAGTGAGACCACAGGGTATGTCTTCAGGCTATCTAGATCTAGATGGAAATACTGAGTGAAGGATAAACTTGTTATTTAGAGAGAGAGAAAAAAAGATAGTTGTTTGCATGATTGTGCATTTCTGTGTTGAGCTACAGCAAGAAATGTGCTCTCTCACAGTTGTCATGAAAAGTACTTTAGCTTTATTCCTCTTTGTCCACTTCAGCATGAAATCAATTGGTGAAAACTCTTCTCTGAACACACAATCTGCTTCAGCCCTTGCATAGGCCAGTCCAGAATCTCCTTCAGATGAGCCACCTCTTTGCTTTTGTGGTGGTTTTTGTTTGTTTGTTTGTTTTGTTTTGTTTTTTGGTGGGTCACTTTTGTGACCAGCTTTGAGCTTATGTTTTCCATTTCTCATTTGAACTGGGAAATAGTTACCTATGTTTGAATTTGTTAAAGATTTTCATGCCACCATTTTCATTTACAGGAGCTTGCATAACACTTCCTGTTTTATTCCAGCCGAGATTTTCTGAAAAAAATCCTATGGCACTTCATGTACACACAGGTAGGGAACCAAGGATGTTTAAATTCTTGTGGTAATTACTTGGTTCTCAGGAAGCAGATTTGTGATAGTTATTTAATTAACACACGTACAAAAAAAAAAAATGGGTTCTATATGTAACAGCTGTTTAAAAATGAAAACCAAAATCATAATTATCTCATGCTCCTTGTAACTTTCCTGAGGTGGTTTTGTATATTTATTTTAAATAAATTAAGTCTACTAAAGCAGCTGAGAATGATTTGGCATTCATGAAACTGAAGGCGGGAGAGTCTAATAAGACTTAATAGACTTGAGCAGAATATTTTCTATATTTTTGAAATCCAGTTTATTAACACAACATATCGCTTTATTAGTGCATAAAAGAATAGGCTGCATGATCTCTACCTTCTAGAAATCATACCTGGGAAAGTCTTGACTACAAGGGTAGAAGATAAGGGCAAAATGGGGTCTCTTCTGCCTATATTATTAGGGATAAGTCTGGAGTAAAAAAAAAAAAAAAAAAAAAAAAAAGTAAAAAAAAGAAAAGAACTCCTGGAAGCACTCTCAGAAGTCTCAGGAAATAAGACTGAAAAGAATATGAGATGGTGTCGAAAAAACTGCATCAGTCATGTTCAGATGTTCCCAATTGTAAATTTAAATGTAGGTTTCCTGAGCAAACAGAGAATCTAATGAACTTTAGCCATGAGTGACTTCCAAAACTAAATTTGGAGGAAATAAATTGTAAATGTTAAAAACATATGTTTCAAACAATGGTAAGACACTATCTACTTGATTTGCTTAATCTAAGACAACATCAGATATTTTGATGGAATTCCTTAAATATTTTTTTCTTCCCTGTTCTTGGAAACTATTAAAATAATAGGAATTGCATAAATCACCTATCCTGGTGATTTTGTGGGTTTTACACATAAAGAATTTATACTAATGTTCTAGTTCATGGTTGCTTTTCTGGCAATTTAGCCAACTGTTCCTTGACTTGTTCTCACTTGGCATCCAGAATGATTGAATTCTGCCATCTTTTTAACAATTTCTTACAGAGATAAGCATCCTGATGCCCTCCAGCTTTCTTTTATCCCAGAAGAAAAAGAAAACAAAGCATAAGATAATGTTGAGTGTTTTCATATGAGTCATTATTTCTAACCACCTTTGTGTTGGTCTCTGGATCTTTTTCAGTTTGTTGGCTACTTTTTTTAAAGCACTCTATCTCTAACTTGTCCAAATACTTCAGGTGAGACCTAATTAGTTCTGTGTAGCATGGAATAATTGACTCTTAATTTTATCTGACTTCTGCTCATTATAGTGTGAAATATTTCATTTTTTTTTTTCCTAGCAGCATCACATTCTAATATAGGATATTTTGCTGAATAATGAAATTCTCATTCTTTTCCCCCAGCATTATGTTAATTTTGTTATATATGTATATTTCAGCTCAGAGCCACTTGGAACCTCTAAATGATAATAAATAAATTACTGTTTCATTAGTAAAGATTCACTTCTCTGAGGCCAAGGATTGGTGCCCGTAAAATCCTGTTGAGTTATCATCCCGTCTAGTTTGGCTGCAGAACGTTTCTAATAACTGGACTGATGTTTTTTAAACTCTTTGTGCACCCTACAGAAGTTTAATTCATAACTTCCTAGTTTGGTATATTGTTCAGTTGAATAGTCAACATATAGCGCTATGTATGCTCTATAGTCAGTATTTACAGTCCATGCATTCTCTTAAAAAAATAAAAAGAAAATTCTCTTAATCAAAATACAGGCTTCGTGAGGCTTTTTCTAATAAATACCTATCTATATAGCCTTTTTAGTTTTTTGGTTCTTACATTTTTGTTCTTCAGTAATTCTTCAAGGAAGTGCTAAAGATGCACCTTTTCTCATCTTTTTTTTGTGGCATTTTGTAAAGTGAGTCCAGTACTACCAGGAAAAATGAGTCTGTATCATGGTGGAATTTTTGTTCATCTGATTTCCCAGATCTGTGTTTGAAACATGTGTAAAACTTGTCTGCATTAGTGCGAATACATCAGGAGTGGAGGCTCTTTCAAGCTGACATCTGTACTTTATTCATTTTGCATTCTTTACTGGTAAGTACTCTTATCCCTAGAACTGAATGCCCCTTAGTACTTAGAACATTTCAAGTACTCATCTTCATGTTTGGATTCTTTGGATAGGAATCCAAATATTGTGCTCCAAGACCAGTACGGTAAGTGAAAAAATGGTACAGTAAGTGAAGGTGTTCAGATGATGGTCTAAAAGGATCATTTCTCTCCTGTCTAAAACACTGGTGCATAACTGCCAAACACATACGGACCTGATAAAGGATCTTAGCGTACCAGCTACCTATCTATGAGAGAAATTTGGTTTGGGTCCCTGAGATCAGCAGAAACCTTTCCATTTCATTCAGAACAGCATCTATCTCAAAAATTCGTTAGTTAAAGTAGCAAAAGAGGGATGCATACTTGTTGAAGTATGTACTAATTGTGCAGAATATAGTTCTGCTATTCACTTAACTTTAGAGAAGATCTCAGTATTCATCTGAGTGATCCACAAGGAGATGGTATCAGCTAAACAAGCAATAAAGATAAACTGCAAGAAGAATCTGTTAAGACACCAAAAACTTTTTGACTTAATACATTGTTTGTCTTGATTTACTTTCCTAGATCCTGTATAAAAAGAATGATGTGAAATAATCGTAACAAAATGTGCTTATGTTTTACCTCTCCATTTAGTAGAACTCTCTGACCAGACAGCATCTTCTGTAATGTGATAATAATCTATGTCTCAACTAACTCATTGCTTTTAAGGAGAAAAGCAGTAAGATGTCGGAAGTGCTTTATGTGGGGAAGTCAATCCGTGCACATGAATACTGAGCATTTGGTCTTGTAGAGGAAGTTCATTGGGCAGCAGTTTTTGTGGGCTTTTTAAAGACAGAATAGCTCCAGGGTTGCCTCAGGACTACCCTTTTAAATCAAATCCAAGTATATGCTTCATAACAAATCTAATGTCCATACTGTAAATATAACACAAAAGTCATTGATGTTGCACAACATGTGGTAGGGATGGAATTTGCTATGCCTAGGTCATAACTGTGTTGCAGAGTAAAATCAGAGCTATGGTTGTCTTAATGTTAAGGCATTTTACTTGATGATTCTATTGAATTTTGTTTTATTTGATATTTAATTATTGGAAATGCTTTGTCTTTTAAGTTTCTTTTGTAGAAGTTTTTCAAATTAAGTTATACTCAGTTTCATGTTATGCAACCTCAGGGAAGAGTATACTCTAGGGAATGCATTAAATTACTGAAATGAAGTAGTAAGGCATTTCTTTGGCATTTCCCAAGGGAGATTTGAAACTTTACTAACACACACTGTAGTAACACTAGTGGAGCCACACTGTGTCTTTTGGAGAATGTAATGGATTCTCAATGGTTTTCCCATGAGAAAGATTAATTCACTTTTTTTTTTTTTAAATATATTTTTTCTCTTAAAGTGCAGATAATTGTATTTATATTCATGTCAATAATTCATCATGTGATCAGGAATATGAATATATTTGTATAATAAAAATATATATCTTTTTTTCTATTGGGAATTATTCTACTTGACAACAAATTTTCAGCTAGAAGAGTATCATAGCAAATGGATAGCAATGAAACTCCACTTACCAGCACTCCCAAAGATAAGCTATGTAACTGAAAAATCAGTTATTTTGAGAATACACAAAAATACAACTTGTAAAACCTTGTACAGTTTCAGTCTTAATATTTTCATGTCCTCAGGTAACGATGAGCAATTATTTCATATCCTGTCAAGAATCCAACATCAAAAATTGAGTATTGTATCAGTACACAGATATAAGAAAGAAACCTACCTGAAATACATATGTAAATGATTCAGGACTAATTTTATTAGCTGTGTATGTGACAAAGTAGACCGAACACTTAGTGTTCTAGAGTACGTGTCAAACCACACTTACATTATAATTGGAATAATGATACTAAGGATTGCTTTTTATTAATTTTATCTTTAAATTTCTGAAAAAAAGTATTCATGTAACAGCATCAGTGATCTATAGTGTTCTTGAAGACTTAAATAATTTAAGTTCTTCTACCAGCTTTATCTGCAGTGTGTGCTAAAGATTTTCACCTGCCTGAAGGGCTGCCATATAGCTGGAGCTAAGTTTCTGGGACATGCGTTTAAAAGGCAGGAAATTCTTATTAGGTATAAGGGGGAAAAGGCTGTCATGATGGTGGTAGTACTGGAGCAAGGTGCCCAGCAAGATTTTGGGATCTTTACCTTTGGAGGTGTTCAAGGCTCACCTGAATGAGTCCCTGAGCAATCCCATCTGATCAAACCTGCTTTGAGCGTGGAACTGGACTAGATCACCTTTGGAGGTCTCTTACAACAAATTGTACTGAGATTCTATGATTCTAGAAAACAGTTCTCTGTAGCAGTCTGAACATTTGTTGTATGAAAAGGATTCTTACATAGTTCCAGTTTTGTAAAGCTTCAGTTTAAACAAAGTGGACTGTACTTGTTTTCTGAAGACTGCCAAGGTCCTATTACCATGCATTTTCTAGCAGTCAGAGGGCATTCCATTTCATATAGAAATTACCTGTGCTTACTTTACCTGTACAGTCTTAGCCTCTAATAAAACTAGAAATACAAAAAATAAAGTTCACCAAGCCAGGGAATCAGCAATTACAAAAAGCACATGGGAAAGTACTCATAAATGTAGGGAAAATACAGTGTATAAAATACCAAACCATCAAACTTTAGGTTGAATTGTTCTGTATAGATCAACCAGTCCTCCTGTGTTCTGATTGGAAAGAAATACAGAAACAACCTCTGGACTAAAGTGATTTTGTTTTGGTGCTTTTTTGTTTGTTTTGTTTTAGGTGTTGTTTTTGGTGGGGTTTTCTTGATTACTGCAGAATTTTTCTTCTATGTCACAATAAGTTAATGCCTTTAAACTATCGTATTGCTCTCAGTGAAGAAATGGATTCAGACCTTTTCCTTCAGTAATGGTCAAAAGTGGGTGACTTAGGATCCAAATCATCCTTTTGTAGCAAGAAAAGGCTTTGGGAGTTGCTTTGTCTAATGAATTTTAAAAAACTGTAAATCATTTTATCTGAAAGCAGTGTCTTTAGGGATTTGATATTGGAAAGTAGAAGTTTCCAGTCAATGTCAGTGTTATGTTTGGTTCAAAAGTCTGGTCATCGCTTTGAGAAAAATAACTGGAAAAGGATGAACTTTACAATGGAGAATTACAATAACTGTTGAAATGTGAATGTACTGTAAGAGACTTCTAGATCATTGAATCCAATCACTTGCTATTACAAACCACTGCATAATTTAATCTCCTTCACTGTGCTCTATCTCAGACAGCAATTAGGAGTTCTATATGCAGTACTTCAGCTATTCTAGAGTCTAATTTTTCATGATAGGATTTTTTTTTTTTTTAATTTCCGGTTATAGTAGTTATTTAATTTCATTTTAGTTAAATAAAATTAACTAATAGTTGATTAATATCTATTACTTCTTTTCTCTCCCTGGCACTTAAAATACTCAGTAGACAATATTAACATCTATTCTTGGCTTTCTTTTTTGTATGCAAAACAAGATTAGGGTTTTTTTTAGTTTCATCTCATAATAATAGTTCTTATTCGTTCCTGTCATCTCTGTGCCAATTCTACTTTGAGTTGTTCCCTTTTAAGTAAAGTTCCCACAATAGCATTCCGTACTCCAGATGAAGTCTTACAGCTAATGATTTTCTATTTCTAATTAGGATAATTTTAACTTGTGCATCTTTGTTTTCTTTTTTATGGTTACATTCACATGACTGTGTACTGGTCAAATACAACTTCACGTTCCTTTTCCTCATGGTCATGAGCAGATGGCAAGCTTCCAGCTCATACAAGTTCACTTTTCTGTCACTTTATGATATAGTTTTGCATGCTATGCTGTTCAACTCATCCCATTTTTCTCTGTTCATTTCTTTATGAACTCAGGCATCGTTTACTGGGGTAGTTACAAACAATTTAACTAAGTTAATGTATCCTTTTCTAGATTCATAGAAACTTACCTTAAAATACTTATTTGGTTATGCATTTTTAAGGATCGTGTTTCATGATCCTTAAAATCTGAATCTACTTGTGCAACAACTTCTGATAGCCTTGCAATCACATTATTATGTTTCCACATTGGTTCCTCTGTATGGTATCTTTTTAACTTAAGGTATAAATGTTGGCTGCTGGAAAAAATCAGACTTTGTTGATTGTATAGCTGTTTACTTGCATTTTTACACTTTAGCTGTGAATACTGTGAGTTTTTTTACAAAATATTTCATACATGTCAGGAGAGAATTAGAATTTAACACAGAATTGCCTTTAAGATTCCATGTGGATACTAAATAAATGTTGTCTTCAGAACACAAGATCTGAAGTTCCTAAACGAAGTAGTTTTATTAGTAAGACTGTGTTCTTCAAATGAATTTTTTAAAGTGTGAAAAAGTTGAGGTTGCTGGGAGTAATTTAGGAACGCAAACATGCTTTTATATGAGGTTGCTTAGTAGGAATTACATACAGGAAAGAAAAAGTTACTTGTTTCATTTGTAATAAATTCTTGATGCCAAATTTACTCATTCTTAGTGTTCCAGGGTTTAAATTGCTATGTCAAACAAGGAAATAGTTTGTCAAAGGAAATAAAAACTTTGTAGGGCTGTATCTGCCCTTGCCAATACTGCTGCTGAATAATTATGAAAAAATCTTCTGTGGCTCAGATTGCTTTTTCATTCATTATGTCATAGTATTACCACTGAGTCTCAAGATCTAGACTCATATTTTGTTAACAAGGCAAAGGCTATGCAAATATATTCCAAGTATTAGTAGCAGCACGTCTGTCAAAGCAACAATTATGCACAATCTTTAGCAAGCTCTCTCTGTGACTAGAGCACTTCAGAATGCCAGAATTTATGATGTGGAAAAGTGTTGTGTAAATTTGCTTTCCTAGCTACATGAAATTTAACAGTAGTTACATTTGTGATTTGGTTTTGTAGGGAGGATGAAGAGATGCTATATGTCTGTGTTTTTATAACGGTCTCACGAAAATGTAAATTGAGTTGTAATAGGAGTCATTTTAAAGCAATTGACTGCATGGGCATTAGGGAGAACCAGTCTTTTTGACAGTTAATTGCATGTCGCTTTTTAAATCATCAATATACATTCTGCTAACCAAGTTCGTTTTATGTACAAATAACTATCAGAAAACAAAACCTGTTGTTCAGCTAATAAATGAATACTTGTGGAAGTTGGATAGCCATATTCTTATTTTACAAACCGGCTACGCCACTAATATGCATAGCTCTTATATTTCTAACGTCTACTGATGTATCTCCAGATTTTCTTACAGGATTTTGACATTAAATAGAAATTGTCTTCATTATGCCAGCGGCAAAATTTGTTTGTGTTCAGTGAAGCAGTATTGTGTCTTTAATGAAAGTATGAATTTTAGTATGGGTTATTGGGGGGATGGACAGGAGACTTTTATAAAAATATCTTTTAAAAATGCCAGTATAGAATGAATGAGGAAATAATGCTTAAGATTTTAATGCTTTGCTACCTTTTTTTAACAGTCAAAAGCATTCTAAAACATAGAAAGGAATGCTGTCTCTTACAAAGAGATTGTGTAAACTGACAGTAGAAGACAAATAAAACTTTTTGAAATAATTATTAAAGTAGTAGTAGATGTCGATAGATATAAAAATAAGTCAGATTTGTTGATTTACATAGTATGTACATATTGAGTCTGATAGACTTGTGTGTTCTTGTTAGCTATGGAAATTATAGTGCTAAGTCTTTCCTCGTTTCAGAATTATGCCATATCCTGGCCACTTGTGCTTGAACAAAAATAGAACCACTGTGATTGTGCTTGTGAAAAGAAAGTATTCTGAACTGGCATAGCCAGGCATGCTTTTATCAGTAGAGGCAGTACATCCAAACCAAACCATACAGCTGCGGTTTGTCCAGTTTTTTGTTTGTTTGTTTGGTTGGTTTTTTCTTGAATAATTCTTCTAATTCCTCTAATCTCTTTGATTTCTCTGGTCATGGAAACTGCATTTTTGGAACTATTTCGGACACCTGATTCACTGTTTTTCCCAGCCAGTGGTTTCAGACTTTATGTTCATGTTCTGCCTTTTTCTTAATTTGTGCTGCACTGTGTTCCAGGGAGGTTACTTGAGATGAGTAGGAGAGGGAATGAAAACCAGTATAAAGAGTGCCAGCCATATAAAGGAGACTCATTACCTTTAAAGTTAAACTCTATGTTAATAAAGCTGAGTCACGGTATTTGGTAGATCTAAAATGATAATACAGGTATTCAGCTGCTCTTACACTGTCCACCGAACCTTGCAGAACTGGATTGCCTATTTCCTCATGGTAACCTCATATACACTGCAAAATAAAATTCCTAGATAGTGCAGTGTAAAGTCAGAAAAAGATTTATGATTCTTCTGTTGGGACAGTGCTTTATTCTTTGAACTGACAGGTCCCACAAGTGAATGGCAAATCATTCCAATGGCTTGGCTTCCTTGGCACATCTGAAAGATGACAGCATATTACATATTTTACATATATTATGTAATAAAGGTGTTATGCAAAACAAAACGTTACTCATTATATAACAAAGGTTTTAATTCTAGCTAGCTGCAACTTTCATGAAATAGTACTCAGCAAAACTTTGTGATAATTAAGAAATGTAAAAGGTACATTTTCTCAAATATTGGTGAGGCTTGTAATTTTGATGTTTACCCTCAGAATCATTTGCCTTATTGTATTACTCTTGAGTATTCCGAGAAATAAATTCCCTTCTTAATCTGTAAATTAGCCAAAGAGGAGCTTTCAGGAAAGACAGGGAACTTCTGGAGAGAGTCCATTGGGGGCTACAAAGTTGATCAGGGACCTGAAGCATCTCTGTTTTCAGGAAAGGCTGAGAGACCTGGGGCTGTTCAGCCTGGAGAAGAGACTGAGTGGGGATCTGATCAATGCTTGTAAATATTTAATGGGCAGGAGTCAAGTGAATGGGGCCAGGCAGTGCTCAGCAACAGGACAAGGGGCAATGGGCAGAAAGTGGAACTCAGAAAGTTCTATCTGAACATGAGAAAGAACTTCCTGACTTTGAGGGTGACAGAGCACTGGGACAGGCTGCCCAGAGGGGCTGTGGAGTCTCCTCTGGAGATATTAAAAATCCCCCTAGATGCTTTCCTGTGTAACCTACTGTAGGGAACCTGCTTTAGTGGATGGTTGGACTCAATGATCTCTTCTAATCCCTACAATTCTGTGATGAGTAACTTAGAAAAGATATAGAATATCTTAAGATATCTGATATATTCAGTGGAAATCAGTGTTGGTATATGTGCTTTTGATTAACTAATTTCCTTTAATTAAAACTGTGCTTATAGCTTCAATATCAAGCAGTATTTTTCACTGAAAATTTGTTACTGGACACAATAAAGGAATGGATACTTCGTGTAAAGGTAAAAATGAGTCTTAAAATAATGAGCAGTTAGTTTTCAGGCATCCTGAAATTTCTTACGGATATATCTGTGAGTATGTTATACCCAATTTTTGGTGCTTGGATGAGATGTGAGGAATCAAGGAAGCCTCCTTTTACGGAATCTGTCGGATGGATAAGGGAAGGCAATTTTGTTGCAAGCTACAGGAGAATGATTAAAGCAGGAAATAACTAGTTTCATAATGGATTGAGTAGGAGGCTGTGTTACAGAAATGGAAGGACAATTGACAAGAGGAGAGAAGAGCAAGTGTGATCATCCTTGGTGTACTGGTTTTGGCAAAGAAGGATGTTGAGTGTTCTACAGGTTAATGGGAAATGAGGTTTTATTGTTTGCTTTGTTTGTGATGTCTTCAAGTTATGCAGAAAGATGTATTTAACTTCTGGAATATAGGCATACCTTTTGATTTTCCCAAACCATAAGTAGAAACACTTGGTACCTAAATGTTCACCAACTCTTGAATACTTAAAACTGGTATTTCTATGATCTTAACATGCAGGATAAAATTGTGATTTTAGTCCTTAGATTTGAAAACAAAAATATTTGAAAAACTTTTTCCTGGAAACTACCTTTCAGGTATATTTCTTCCTATTTTCAGGTCTTTGTTAATCAGTGTCTGTGATTTGGCTATTTGGTTTAGTAATTTTGTAGTACAAAACCCAACTAGACTGATCTGTTTGTTCTCAGACGGATGTATGGGCTTTTTACACAGTATACAAACACGTATATAGAGAGGAGGGTTGCACTGAGGCTCAGTAATGTTCATAATAATTTCTACGTAGGATGTTGAAAGTTCCAGTGATTTACAAATGGTATGTTTCATCTTGTTGATGTTTCTGGCTCAGAGCAGCAGTGAGTGGACGTGGCAGCTGTCTGACAGCTGTTGGGTGACCTAGGTGAAGTGAGTCAGTGCTATCAAACCAGGCCTGTACCAATATCCTAATCACAGCTGGTACTAATTGGCACTCCTTCTGGACATCTCAGTGGAGTTACTGAATCAAAGCAGTGCACCAGGCTGGTCCCCTCATTTGATGGCTTTGGCAAGAGTTAGCTGAAAAACTTTTTTTTCAGCTCTCTCAAAAGAACCATTTACTCTCATTGAGTAGAAGGTAGTTTTCATTACTGACAAGGGATCATCACTTCCTGACATTGTATCTATTCATACATGGAATTTATAAGAGTAGCAATGGTGAAAGGATCAAGAACAACTATCGTTCTATGCATGTAAAAATACTGAAGTGCCATGAAAGCATAATCATAGTTTTCTGTGAAATTACTTGTGATTGATGTCACAGCTACCTCTGTGACTACTCCGAGAAACTAGGTAAGGGAAAAGATTTTCTCTGTTAATTTTGCAGAAGTTATATTCATGCTTTACTATTTTTTTTCTTATGCATCCCTCTCAGCTGAGGGAAATAAAAGAAAAAAATCATGTTAACTGAAAGGAGAAGAGCCTGAAATGCATTAGACTTTGAATTCTTCTCTCTTTCTCATTTGACTCTTTCATACAAATGACGAATATGGATCCAAGTGATATCTGTCAGTAATACTATACTCTGTGCCATAGTATAATATAATTGCTGTGTTATGATCTTAGTAGAAGGGTCTTGAACCTGAGGTCATGTCTTATTTTTGAACTATTGCAGACAGTACAAGAAGTCTGAAAGCCCTTGAGATTGTTTTACAATAAAATCTATTAGGCCCCAAGAACTTCTGTAGCAGGTGAAATAACTTTATTATTTTTAAAATTCACTTACATTGTCCGTGTGTACCCAGTGTTCCTTTACATTCTTGGGGAATACTTTTTTCCTTGGAGAATGTCAAAATTAATGAAGAGAGAGTGTGTATGTTGAATATTTTGAGAAGTTAGAAGTTGCTTGATAGCAACAGTTGAAAATTTAGTATAACTTACCATGCTCTTACAAAAAGAAGAAAGCAAGCCAAAAGTAAGCTAAAAATGTGATGAGCATTGTCTGTTTTTACATCTTCACACTGTTGCCTTGTTGTCTTTTCTAAATGCATTTAGGTTGGTATTTAACCTTTCACATCTTATTTCTGTATTTGTAGGTTTGGGCTACAAGCTATTCATGGTGTTTTTAGGTTTTTAAAATAGTCTGAGTCTGCAGATTGGTGTTCATGTACCACGTTTAACATTTTTCTCTTAAGCAAGGGACAAGTGGTTTTAAAACGTCAGACCACTGAAAAAGAAAGGATAAAGAATTTCTCTGTTCATGAGCAGAGCTAATGACCTGTAACTGTAGGACATACTCCTTTTTAGAGTACACAGTTTTTATTATTTGTTTGAGGTTGTTTTACAGGAATGTAAACAAAAATCTGAAGGCAGAAGGAATTGAAACACTTTCTCAAGAAGATCTTGCTCATAGCATACCATTAGTATTTGGACAGAGGCATGAAGAGGGGTAGACAAGGGAAGAGTTTATTGTGTTTTAATAAATGCTTCTGAGTGCTTGGTGAAACATTTTTCCTTGAGTAAATGTCATACTCATCATCTAACACATGTGTCCAATAGTTCTATGTTTTTATTACCTTTTTTTTATGTTTTAATAATAATAAAAAGATGTTTTGTTCCTTACACACATTAACTATATTACATATTTTATGTGCAACCCAAGAGAACTACTCTTAACTCATTGTGACCCAGGCAAGCCTAAAGACTGGGACACCGTCTCGCTCCAATTTATAGGAGGAAGAGGAGGTTCATTGATATATGTATACCTGATGTGAGATTAAGAAACAATGGTTCAAAATGTTGGTCCAACCAGTTTATTAAAAATCCTGGTCATTCAGGGAGAAGGGCAATAGAAAAGAGAGAAAATAGAAGCAAAGAGTCTTTATAGGAAGCAAGAGGGAGGTAGTCACCACCATGGTCCAGTCTGGTTCATAGTTCAGTCATTGATCTTCAGTAGTGGTGGGTCATGGGGCATTGTTGTTCTGTTGATGATGATGGTGTCCACAGCAATTACGGCAATGATCACGATGGCAGTACAAACTTATTTATAAGTCTAAAGTTAAGTTAGCTCTCTTTGGAGTGGCCGCTTCTGGCTCTGAGATCTCAGTGGAAACTTCTTTGTTCCCATCTTCCGGGATTTGCCAGCAGATAAGAGGGAGCAGGGATGCCCATCTGCAGCCTGTTTTTCACAGGACAGGATAGTATCATTCTCCGATTTTCCTATACCAAGTTGGGGCTATTTAGTCACAGGTCAGACCTTCCGCCAGTAAACACTCCTGAGTACTCACATTGGAAGGCAAACAGCTCCAAAGAAATGCTTTCAAATGTAAATTGTCCATACAGTGATGTTGATTGCCATACAGCAGCACTCACTTGTCATCTAAGTCAGAGTCTTATCACAAGAAATGCCTCAGAAAGCAAGCTTTAAGCCAAAAAACAAAGAAGGATTCATACAGACACTCATGGCCTAATAGACGAGTCCTTGTCAACATTACCATCATCCCATCACTGTTACCATTCTGTAAAATAAAAAAGGTTGACCTCTGTATTTGTTTTGATGAGGTAATAAATGATCACTCATAGCTATGTATTTGGTTTGATTAATTAAAATACTTTGAGATAACCAAGGTGCTTGAAGTTGTTTCTTCTGATTCACAAATAAACAATTCAAAGAACTGAAGGTTTTAATCTGGTTATTATAATCTCATAAAATGCACCTGTGTTTATTGAAGATTCATATTCACCAAGACACCTGACTCCACCATTGCTATAAAATTAATCATGTATGTATGGCTGTATGGTGAACAGGTATTGGATTAGGAAAAATTACTCTGTTACAAGTGTAAGTGAAATAAAGATCTTACCCGTGTCCTGGGCTTACAGAAAGGTTCCCAGAAGGAGGATCTCCAGATAGAGATCCTTCCTCCTGGGGAGTCAGCCCTTAAAATGGGGTCTAGGAGGGGTGAAGCATGGCTCCA
>PPHD01009018.1:5467-21127 GCA_002909625.1 Bambusicola thoracicus
CTTTACACCTTAAGTAGCAGACATTAGTGAGAGGTACTTAGTAGAAGCATAGTAGTTTTTATAGCCACTCCTACCTTAGAGGTCCCAGAGGGTGAACAGGTAGATGTAATCTTTCTCCCTGAAATGTGTGAAAGGGACATAAACACTTTTGAAGTGAAGTGATTGAAGTGATTAGTCCACAAAATGTTCCGTATCCTATTTAATAAAAAAGTCACACATTCACCTGCAGCTGGGCCAGAAGTCTGGGGCAGATATCTGATGAGTTTCCATTCTGGTATTTACATCTGCAAATTTCTAGTTTACTCATCAAAATGATCTGTGATTTATTTACATCTCTGTTAGGATCTGTTCTACTTATACAGTTTGGGGTACATGTAATAACTTTCTTGAATCTTTCCTGATAATTATTATTCCTTTACTTCTTTGAAATGATTTTAAAGAACCTCTTTAAAAGTTAGAATGTGCTTCTAGAATCTCATTGACATTTTAGAAAACAAATTTGTGGTGCTCTCTGCTAGAAGTGTTATATGTGTTTATCTTCATGATGTATCTTCAGAAAATATGTAAATATATATCAGCCAAAGATAAACACCAGGGATTCGTTGCCGACATATCAAATAATACCTTTTACTTTTTCTCTTTACAGATATTCAAGAGTTTTATGAAGTGACACTGCTAAATTCCCAGAAAAGCTATGAGCAAAAGATAGAAGAAGCAAAAGAAGTTGCAGAGAAATGGGAGAAGACAACATCTCCTGCTACAGGCCATGAAAATCTTCAGAAAAGCCAAGAGGTAACTGGGCAGATTAAGAATGAAAATATGTATAATGTGTGAGATGTTTCAAGCCTGACTAATGCCAGGCAATGACTTAAGGTTGAAAGAACGGCCTCAATTAAGGAATTAGTTGAAGATATAGAAGATGTATTGCGTTATCTCTCTGACTTTGAATATGTCCTTCATCCTTCCAATTGTCATCTTCAAGGGAGAAAAAAAAACCTTCCTTTCTCATCCTTGGTGTATTTTACGTGATACTTGGTGTGTGTGATTACCCTCAAAAGAGAATAAATCTCCATTACTTGCTACTTGCAGGTGAAATTATTAATACTCTAGTGATTGTACCCTGTGTAAAAATTGTAATAGGACTTTTCATGTGTGTGGGACTGACATTGGACTGTACTTTTGTGTAGCTCAAGTGCACGTAGATGTCAGCCAAAATCACTTCTGTGTGAGAAATAGATACACAGAAACAGGTTATATAACTTCGTTTTTTTTCTGTCGTCAGTGAAAGGATCCAAAACCTTTCTTAGAATCATAGAATGGCTTGGGTTGGAAGAGACCTCAAGGATCATCGAGTTCCAACCCCCATGCCACAGGCAGGAACCCCTTCATCACCACTGGCTCTAATCTGCCTCTTCCTATCTCAAGATTATTAACTGAATTAGCAATCTGAATTAATAGTCTGACCACATGTTTGTACTTCAACAACCAACCAACCAATACTTCTCATCCTCAAATAACAAACAACCCTCCCTCAACCCGCCAAAATCAGCAGAAAACCAAGCGATAGATTATTCTGTTCTTAAATAGCAAGACAGAAGTAACAGTGGACATGAACAGCAAAACCTCCACAACCAGAATAAAAGATAAGAGAAATTTATAAAAAATTCCATTTTGATATGGGGAAGAATTTTAATAGTTGTCCACAACACTTTCCAAAAGTATCACTATTTATTTAAAAGAGCTTACCTCATTTAAAAATGTGTAAAACTCAGGAAAAAAATGTAATTCTACATGACACATTATATGTAACTCTTTAAAAAGACAAATCAGAATTGCAGGGAGCTAGAACAAAACCCTCTGAAGAAATGAAGGAATGTATTGTAAAAATTAGTTAGCTAGAGAAGCTTTCAGAGTTAATGAGAGCAAGCATTCAGATTTTGAGTGAAATTAGAACAAATGAGTCTTAACATTAATGTAGGGTATATCCCATGAATGATTTAACATTTGAGTCACTGTTTGAAGACACAACTAGCTGATCTCTGTCTTTCTTTTCCCCCGCAAAGCTGCATATTTTAAAAAGGTGCTGTAGTATTTCAGCACATAATCTCTTGAAGTATATGAAAAAGACAGTGGAAGAAATACTCTCTTTTTATTACA
The DNA here is from genome assembly GCA_002909625.1 of Bambusicola thoracicus. Lineage (NCBI taxonomy): Eukaryota > Metazoa > Chordata > Aves > Galliformes > Phasianidae > Bambusicola > Bambusicola thoracicus. Next base: position 7,625 of record PPHD01009018.1, read on the forward strand.
GTCAAAGTGCTTGAATCTCAACCACACCTTCCACAACTGCATTGCTGTCTAAGAAGTGAGTTCCTGCTTTTATCCAAGGCTCCGTTTTTAAGCTCCAGTTTAAGCTCCAAATGCTATGCAAATATTAAAAGAATATATTGGACTAACTCCAAACTTTGCTAACTTAATGAAAATGATCATAGAACTGTAGAATCACAGAATCATAGAATGGCCTGGGTTGAAAAGGACCACAATGATCGTCGAGTTTCAATCCCCCTGCTATGTGCAGGATTGCCAACCACCAGATCAGGCTGCCCAGAGCCACATACAGTGTGGCCTTGAATGCCTCCAGGGATGGGGCATCCATGACTTCCTTGGGCAACCTGTTCCACTGCGTCACCACCCTCTGTGTGAAAAACTTTTTCCTAATATCTAACCTAAACCTCCCCTACCTCAGTTTCAGACCATCCCCCCTTTGTCCTATCACTATCCACCCTGGTAAATATGCTCCCACCTGTTTATATGCTCCCTTCAAGTATTGGAAGGCCACAATGAGGTCTCCCCAGAGACTTCTCCAAGCTAAATAAACTGAGTTCCTTCAAACAGTAGAAAACTGTTGTTTTGTAATTAGAATAACCATTCCAAGCTAGGGTACTCTGAACACACAGTCAGAGTGTGCAGGGTACCCTCATTTTTAAATTTGTAGTCTACCTGTAAACTATGTAATGAGAGCATGAAGACTTTAGTCCCTTTGAAAAGTATACCTATTTATGCTTTAAGTGATTAGTTGCAGGCAAAACAGAGTACAAGTGTAGGATTTTGTTTTTTCCATTTCACAGCACAGCGTACTATGAGCAGTTTCAAATCAGAACTGATTAGCACATGCTGAATGTGGCTGCTGTACAAATCCCAGACAGTATGTTGCTTTCCATGAGAATTTCCTTATGAAAATGTAGCTGGATAATTTATGACATAAATTCTTATTCATGGTCAATTCCTTACAGAAACTAAAGGTTTTGTACTTTGCTATTTGCTACCCTCTACATGCTCCATATATGATCCAGGCTGAATGTGGCTCTGGGCAGCCTGGTCTAGTGGTTGGTGACCCTACCCATGGCAGGGGGGTTGAAACCTGATGATCTTTGAGACTCTTTTCAACCCAGGCCATTCTATGATTGTATGACTGTATGATTCTATGATAAGAAAAAAAAATACCTTCCTTATTTCATGCAGTGTTCCTTTGCAATAAATTCCCAATAATTTTCATTCAGTCCAGTGGCCAGGCTCTTCTCATGCCTTACTTCCAACTGAAACCTTCCTTTTTAATTTTCCATACAAATGGGTACTTTTTTCCCCCTGTACTTATGTTCCAACCTTAATTGTTGGTTAAAAAAGGCAACCAGCTTTCACTGTCCAGGCCAGGTATCCAGTGATCCCTCCTTTGCATTCATATATTTACTTTTCCCAGTGTTGACTTTTAGATAACAGAAAACTTTTTAGATTTGCTGTTTGCTATGCTGTGCAGATTTGCCTTGGTTTCACAGAGATGGCCAGCCTCCAAACCTTATCTCCTGTCACCTGTGGTCACCATAGTGGTCTTCACTAAACCGATGCTTGACCTTACAGCTTATTGAGACTGGTTCTTTGTCAGTTCATGAAAGAGTCACAATCCATCCTATAAACTCCTGTCATTCTCAGAGGGTGCCTCAGAGGACAGACATCTCCCTAACTCTGGGACAGTGATTTTGAAAAAGCATATTGAGAACTCAGGGAAATGTATTAGCTCACCACATACACCAGAACCAGCAGCATCCCGATTAACATGAATGGTAACACACAGTGCCACTGTTTTTAGTGCTCTAACAAAGCATGCTGGGATCCAGTGTTAATTACTACTGCTTTTTTTGTTCTCACTGCTTTCTTCATTTGCCCATTCCTGATAAACTCTGTACTGTTCAGGTATTGACCCTGAAGGAGCTCCTGGGCCTCATGAAATCATTAAGTGCCTGATACGTATTTAAACAACACCTTTGATTTATACTTTACCACTAAGTTCTTTGTTATATATTAGAATGATAGATGGCATCAGAGTTTCCAGATGCAATATTTCCTACCATCATATTATTTTTGCATTTCTCCCAGTATAGAGATTAAATATATGTTGTAATGTATCTGGCAAGGATGTAAATACCATAGATCAAAATAATTTCAGTGCGTGGGTGCTAGGGAATAAGAAAGGAAGAAGGATATATATGACTGTTTGTTTTGTGTGTGTGTGTATCTATCCCTGTTGTTTTCTCTTCAGTAATTCAAAGTTGATAAAATCAACTTTAATTAGTAGACACTTTTAGAACCAGTGAAACAGTTTTGGGGCAAGTTCACAATTCAATAAGATGTTTACTGCGCTCTACTTTTGAAGGCTCTTACATGTTTCATATATACATACAGCAAGAAGAGAATGTGACATGCCAGGAAATAAATAGAAAAGCTCAAGAAGTTATCTGTGGTATAGGAACTCCAGAATATAGATCCGAAGAAGACATTAAAAAATCACGCTGTTCATTCTTTTACTGTAGTACAGATCAACTGTAACTGAACAGTTGCTGACATTTTTGTCTTACTTGTTCTTTAAAACCTCCCATGATGGAGAGCCCACAACTTTTCCAGGTAATTTATTACCTCACTGCTAGAAAGTCTGTCCTGAAAGACTTAGTTTGCAGTGTGTAAAAGCACTGCTGATAAAACTTTCCTTACGAAGAAGTTATTTACTTGGGGTCTTCTCCAAGGATGTGAGAAATCCATATTCCCTTCTTAGTCAGAGAGGAGCAAGTAATGATTCTTTTGCCATCCGTAACAGTGCACTAAGCATTACACCAGCAGATATGATTTTGCTTTTTCTTGTTGCAGTGTTTCCAATTGGTGTGGAATAATTCAGTCTTTGTTGGGACATAATACTGACATGTGACTCTATAGCTTTGAGGTTAAACTGATTTGCTGTGAAGAGACTTTTCTTTGTTTTTGCTCTGATTAGTGTTTATGTATATAGCCTATTATGTTTTCTTGGCATAGCCAAGGGTGGAATCCTCCATCCTCAGCAGGTGTCCCACCATCAGTTCTGAAGAGCGTTAGATTCAGAGCCCTTCTCCCTGTTTTTCTCTCATCCCTTCACTACCATAATTGTATTCAAATCTGCATAAGAATAACAAAATGTAGTAAGATACCTAACTCAAATACATAGTGCAGAGGGCACTAGTTACAGGAGCTTTGTGTTCATTCCTCTTAAACTTTTTTAGGGGAATACTAGAACAAGCAGGATGCCGCATTCAGCTAAAGGGTTGATGGCACATGGCAGACAAAGTTTGTTCTGAGATCACCTAATTGAGGAGGTATGCCAGCAACATGCAGTCTGTGGATGCTGATAGTGCTCAGGCACTGACCTGATTGATATGCTTCAGACATGTGTCTTTAGGAAACAACCAAATGCCAAGTAGCTACCTTGAGAAGATGGCTGTGGAGAGCTGACATGAAGAAGATAACATGTATCCAGAGGTCTGAGGATCTCAACCGCTTTTAAGCTGAGTCATTTCAAGTCACAGTAATAAAATGGACAATGGCCTGTATTGGCTTAAACCAAGTGAATATTATACTGTCCGTGTAGTGGAAGCCCAGAGCAGATGCTCAGGGAGGAGTAAGAAAAGGGCAAGCATGTATAATGGGTGCTTTAGCCATTTTGCCAATCTAATCTTAATTTGTTTGGACTAGAAGCACAGAAACCATTCAGTGCTAGGAAACTTAGCATTACCTTATTTTATAAACATTCAGCGCAGTATTCACCACAGCTAGCATGCTGATTGGGGATGTGCCCAATCTGCTGCTGGAAATCATGAAGACAGGGTTTGTTTGCAGTTTGATTGCTGGCAAAGAGCTTCATTACTTTATTGTACCAGTGTTGTAAGACCAGCTTTCACAGCCTGAAAGTGTGTTCTTGAAATTAGAACTCTTAAACTGTTCCCATTGGTGAAAGGGCTGATTTATTTTCTCCTCTAGGAAATGTGAGGTAGTGATTCATGTGGATATGGTTTAAGCTGAGGTCTTCCGCTTATCAAAAGAGTGCTTTCACCCTACCCACTTACAGACAAGGCTGGGGAAAGGCGCTTGCTTCTGCTGTCAAAGCTTTGCAACTGCGCAGCTGAGATCAGCTGGTTCCTGGTGTCTGAGAGTGGGTATATAGGGCTGAGCTTGGCTCATCTGCTTAGCAAATGGTCACTTTACTTGGATTTTCTTCCCTCTCAGAACACTGCATGTCACTGGATAAAGGATGCCTCTCTCTTAAAAACTGTGTAGATAGATGCAATAAGAACAGTGAGATTCTCAGAAAATGCAATAATGGAGAATATAAAAGTACCTAGATGGAGGTATCCATCTGGTAAAACAAAAATTGAATTGCTCTTTGACAATAGTAACAGTGCTTGAAGCTACAGGCTTGTGCCCAGCTCCAGAGGCTCATTATAAAACATAAATTTAGCCTTGTTTTAACCTCTGTTCTTGTTAGCTTGATGTCCACTGCTACTTATTTCTGGTCAGCAGTATTTTGACCTTTATTCTGGAGGAAAATGGAGGTAAAGGAGAAGAACGGTTGGCTGTCAGTCTCACTTATAAATCTGGCAGGTGAAGGTTTGCTTGTCCCTGTACCGTGGCATGGAAAGACTGTGCTCTTGTAGGGCATATGGTGCAGATACTTTCAGCTTATTGAACGAGAATCATTTGCAATTTCTCTGCAAGTTTGATCATTGCACACTGATTTCATATGCACAATCTACATTCAGCTCAGTGTGATATCATCGCTTCAAGACAGTCACCAAAGATTCCAGCTCCCCACTTAATTCCTCTTGTTCCATGCATTTCTTGTTTCATAGCTTGTTTTGCAGAGACAGTCAAATGCAGCATGCAAAATGAATCCTCCTATTTCTGCTTGCTTTCAGGAATGCCTGCTATGCTTGTACTCAGCTTTTATAAACATCATAATTACTTCTCTGTCCTTTAAGTCAGCTCGTTAAAAGTTCCAGCAGTGAAGTCCTTACTTAAAAATCTTCTGCACGGTGCAATTATCAAACCATTAATCTGTTTCACACTAGCAGCTTGTCTAAAAGACTTGAAGGTACAAGACCCTTCTATATATGCATATAAAAAAATCAGTCTATTTGGATTTTGGTTTGTTTTCTTTCCTTGTTAACTGGGTGCATCTTGAATTAAGCAGCACCCAGTTAACAAAGCTATAAATGATATGGCTTGGTTTACTCCCAAGAGCCAAATCTGATTCCATTTAAGTGATATTTAATATGCAAAAGTCATTAGGTATGATCAACAATGACGTTTCATTAAAAGGGTTCAAAACATTCAGTTTTATGTGATTTTTTCTCTAGATTTAGCTCCTACAGCGTACATTTATCTGATCAAATGCAATGTATTTCTGTGGGTGGATTTTGTACCATAGCCAATTCTGTTTGGCAGTGAGTTCTCCTTCAAGAAGACAGAAGTCTTTTAATAGGGTATGTTAGTGGTGACATCTTGGTTCATGTATTGCTGCTTTATGTCACTTTTGCGCCCAAGAATGTGTAACACCCATAACTAGATAACTGCTAAAACAATGCTGGACCTTGACTTCATGGGGATATTTTTAGAAAATAATTTGGCAATTTTATTTTCTGTGTATTAATAGGAAGGTATGCTTCGTTAGCAGAGATTATTTTATAACTTGCCTTTTCAAGTGGTTTTATAATGTTTAGAAAGGGGTAACTGCAAAGTCACTGTGTTATTAAAATGTTATTTTTAAGTAGCTACAGCTAAATGTCCTGCCCACACTGGGTATCCATGCTGAGTCTCTATTTATAAATTTGTTATTTGCTCTGTAGCTTGTCAATAGCACAAGTGCCAGCACGTCTGTTAAATGTCATATTAGACTTGCTTCTGAGTGTGTTCTAATGTGGTCAGTTAATGTTTTCATTTCAAACCAAGAAGTTATATGGATACAGAACAATGTCATCCTGTGGGATAGAAATGCTCCAAAGCATGGGATTATCTCCTCTTTATCTCAAATTTCTACAGAAAGAGAGTTTTTAGATGAGTGAGTGATGCTGAGAGTATAGCTACATGCATGTTAGGCGTTGGCACAAGCTGGCTAATGCTGTGATGGAGTCACTGTCCCTGGGAGTGTTCAAGAAATGTGGAAATGTGGCATTGAAAGACATGGTTTAGTGGGCATGGTGGGGAATGAGTTAACAGTTGGACTAAATGATATTAGTTGTCTTTCCAGTTGCAATGATCATATGATTCTATGGTTCTTTTTTTGCTGGTTTATCAATGATGGGCAGCTCAGCACCACCACGATGTTCTCTCACTCCCACTCCTTGATGGGACAGGGGAAGAAAATATGATGAAGAAAAGGCTCCTGGGTTGAGATAAGCATGGAGAAATCACACACCAATTACTGTCACAGGAAAAACAGACTCAACATAAGGGAGATTAATGTAACATATTACCAAGTACTAACAGATTAGAGCAGTGAGAACTAAAAGCAGACTAAAAACGCTTTTCCCCAACCCACCCTCTTCTACCTCTCTAATCTGATATAAAACAGCTTTTGGGCTCTGCTCACAGAGGGCGTCCCTGCAGCCCTCCACTACCAAAATCATCCACATAAGCCCAGTGTAGTATGTTGTGTCATTCCCTAAAGAGATAATTTCTGTCCCCTGTTGTTTATCCCCAAGACTGACATCCTTCTCCTTTTGCCATCAACTTGTGCTTGAAAAGTTAGCCATGATCATAAACAAAGGCTTTCTTTTGTTGCCCTTGCTTATTATAACATCACTGAAACATTAGAGTGCCTTGCATGAGATTTTAGAGGACTCAGTGGTCTGATAGGTCCTTTCTGTCAGGGAAGTTTTATTCAGTTTGACAATTGTTTCCTACTGGAATTAGTGGAAGGGAGAGCAGAACCGGGATCTTGGCATTAACTACACTAATCTAGATGAGCAGTGACGAAAGAACCACATCCACCATAATGTTTATTTTTTTCTCACTTGTATATAATATGCCTATCAAACAACCTCTATACAGTTCTCTGATCTGGGATTTGTTGTTACATCTGCAAAGGGTTGAGAGAAGGTCAGAACATCTGCTAGGGACTAGAAACAATAATTTTCCCCGATGAAGATATGGCTCAACGTTAACCACTTTTAATTAAGCAGTGAGTCTCCATTGTGATAAGCACTGAGGTCAGTCTATCAAGTAAATTCCACTTTGGATATCAAGGTAAAAAATGGTAGATACCATAGCCTATATATGAAAGTATTATCTAGTATAAAGCACTCATTGTTTTGCCGTATTCATCTTCTTTTCCAAGATGGGTTATGTTGTAATGACGCCTGTTGTTGTACCAGAGTAATATTCTGAAAAAATTATTTAGTTAAAAATACTGGAATATCCCAGCAGGATTCTACCATAAGCTAGTGGCTCTTCCAATGTATGTGTAATCTAATTCAATGTTTTTAGTAAGATTCTGGGAAGTTATATTTTTACCACTTGCGAAAACAAATACATCAACTCTTAAAAATGTAGTTCTTTGCCCTGTAAAATTGTTAAGAGTTCTGTAAAATTGATATTCAGGGATGACTCTACACTAGTTAAATTTCTCTCTAAAAATATTTCAGAGCGATTTGTCTTACTTACATGTTTATTAATTCTGATCATTCACCAGTCTGAGCTGCTAAGCCAGAGAATTCACTGCCCTCCATGTGCAAAGGACACGGGTCTCTATAGAGAGGTTTAAGAGACCATTATATATTTCTGCTGTCTACCAGTACTTCTTTATTAAAATGTTTCTTCAATAATTCCCAAGAATAAAGAAAGATATTACCCCAAGACTTCTGAATCATATAAAGATCACCCTGAGAGTGATTTCTTGGATAGGTTCATATATCTCTGCTTGGTAAGGTAAATATATATGTAAGAGAAAATATCCTTCCTGCTTTGTTTAGATTTTTATAAACTGGGACAGGTACTTGCAGGTTTTCACAAACAATAAATACAATCCCAAAGGCACCAAACTAGGAAATGAAAGCAAAACTGTCAACTCAAAAATTTCATTTTTTCTTCATACTTTATGTGTATAATGCAGTTACAAGTGACATGACAAAGAACCACAAGACTTTGTGCATTTTCAGCTTGTACATTTTATTTATTTGACTGTTTAACAACCAAGCTGTTACAGGTTATGGTGAAAAGTGCCCCCAATTTAGAGGACAGAAACAAGAGGCTACCGCTTATTTTCCTACCATAGGATTTGGGTGGATTGTGAATAAAGCTTTTTTGTAGATCTTTCTGTTCTGAGAAGACATGGGTTTCAGTTTTAGCCATTCTCCTCCTTCCTAAAAAGAGCCTTTAGGAGCATGTTTCTTTCTCCTATGCAGTCCATATACCCAGCCAAACAGCCTTGAATGGAGATCACTGCTCCAGCTTATTTCTGTAACAGTGTTTTTCTTGCTGTTGGAAGCCTCTGTTGACTTTCACATTTCCATATAAAAACCACTCTATTTATCTTACTTCAAGGGCATGCCATTGCCTGTATCAATTCGGCATGTCTCGTATCTTCTTTTTGTTATTTACCTCCACCCCTTTTCCTTATCTTTTCATGACTTTTTCAATAAGAAACTAGCCTGGAACATCATGGAACTGTTATGAAACTGGGGAATATCTTCACAGCACAGGAACTCTTCAGAAAGAGCTGCAAGACAGTATAATTTCATCGTTAGTACTGTTTTTGTCCCATAGGATAAGTGGTTGCTGCCATAACAATCACGACTATTTTTTTGACATTCTCCTTCTTTTGATCAGAAGGAGAAGGTTTGTTTGCGCTTCTTCAACTTCTGTCATCTTGTAGTGAAATGGGTAGCTTGGTGCTGTGTACTAGCATAAAGGAATGGCCCTGTGGCTGGAATATCTGCAGCCTCACCTATGTGTGAGGGGCTGATTCCCAGACCCCAGAAAACTGGTTTTACAGCTGAGTTGTGAATATAAATTCTGAATATCTTTTTAAACATGAGGTGTTGGAAGAATATCGGGTTCGATGAAGCTCATTCTTTCATCAACCTGCATAGATCTATATAATTATGTTGACAAGAACAACAACAAAAGGATGAACTCCCTAATGCTTCTGTGTGAATGATTTCAGCAGTCCAGCCTCTGCTTGGCTGATCATATCTTCCTGCTTTTTGGTCAGTTCAGCCTTTATATTGTATCATAGAATCACAGAATCATCTGAGTTGGAAGAGAACTTTAAAGGTCATCTGGTCCAACTCCCCTGCAATGAACAGGGACACCTACAGCTTGATCAGGGTGCTCAGAGCACCATCCAGCCTGAACTTGAGCATCTCCAAGGATGGGGATCCGCCACTTCAACAAAGGATATTTATTATGCTGCTAGTGTTCAGCCCATTGTTGAAGCTGCATAAAGTTTATTTGCTGATAGGAAAAATCAAACTTATGAAGGTTTTCCAGGTTCTCCAAGTTCTCCAGCCCTTTTCACAAGTGTAGAGGAGCCTACTTCTGAAACACTGTGCCATGTCACTGCACTTTTATTTTTTGCTTGTAGCTCAGCACTTTCAGGTAGTCATCTGCCTTAAAACAGTCTGAAAGAGACAACAGCTGTACAAGCTAAAAAAGATTAAATCAGAAGCAACACCTGCAGTGTATCTGAAATCCCTTTTCTTGCATAGGGCTTTTGGAACTCTGTAGAAATAGCAATGGCCACCATTAATTATTATTGTTTTGATGAGCTACTAAAATAAGTTTGCTCTGTGTTTTACAATTTGCTAATTCCAAGGAGAAGGACTGAAAGGATCTGCTGAGTGCTTTCAGGTCATCCCTTACATAACACTGGTGTCTTCTCACACATTTTGTAATGTCGTTGTACCTTGTAGAAAAACAGAGGTAACAAAACAGCTTTGTCTCTTCCTAAGGAGTAGGAAGATTCGTGAAAGACATATGCCTCCACTCCTCCACTTATGTAATCAGTATTCTTTTTTTTTTTTTTTTTTTTTTGAGATATCCTGTACTTTTTTGACAGTAAATGCTCCCAGGGCACCCAGTTGTATTTTTCCTAGGTCAGCAGAAAACTTCTAACTAGTTCTTTCAGTATGAAGGATGCTGAGTGTGCTGTTGCTTGAAACAGCCAATTTTCTGCAGTTACATTCGTACTTCTTAATGCTGTTTCTTAACTCAGTATCTCTTTATTCCTTAGTTGGCTTCCTTGCTTTCATTCTCACTTAGACATTGTGCCTGATGCACGTCTGTGCTCACACTGAATATTTCTGATACTTTTGAGAATTAGAATTCATATACTGCTCTTCAGACTCAGTGTATGGTGACCTCTGGACCAGGATGAAAAACTCCTTGTAGTAATGCTCTGTTCTGTGACAGCCATCATAGGAAGGGGAGGGCTGATCTGACACCCTTGCTATGTGCTGAGCAGAAAGGAGGGCTGAAGCTTACTGTTCAAACTGTAGTGAACTTGGAAAAACAAGAGACTTCAAGCCCAGCTTAATGGTGTTTTGTTGCAGCCCAGCCAAACAGTGGTGAAGGCTTGCATTGTCTTTATGAATTGTGACCAGATTGCTGGTCACAAATATGTGAAGGAAGGTTCCTAGTTCACCACACCACAGGAAAACAGACAGTGTGATGTTTCCAAACTGTGGAATGACATCACGGATTGCGGCAGTGGAAAATGTGTTTTTACCAGTAGCTTTGAAGAGTGCGATACTAGAACTGAATGTGGCTCCTTGAAGCACCTCTTATGAAGTCTGTTTTACTCAGTGCTGCACAAGCAGCTATCAAGAAGATGGCTTTGCCTAACTTCAGCTTTGGTTACAAGCTAGTGAAATGCAAAGCTGGCCTTGTGCTAACAACACGACAGGTTACCAAGAATGGTATGTACATACAAAGAATAGCAGAGTTGTGTGCTGTTGGCACTAACACCCATCAGTGTTTCTCCAAGGCTTCAGAATACATCCAGAGTCAGAATTGGAGCCCCTGCTAATGAGAACTGGGGTTGCAGAGGTGCGGTCCCTGCTATTATCTCTGTGTTCCTTCAGAAGGGCCTCATACTGCTTCCCTGCATGATCCCTACTATTTTCTTCTCTCAAAAAAAAGGTCTTTTTGTTCCTCACAATTTAAGTAGAATATAAAGATGATTGAGGATATTTCAAGCAAACGTTCATCAGCACTGAAAATATTTTCAAACAAGCTTTTCATCCAGCATTCTTCTAACCCATATGTACACCTACACCTGAGTCAGTCAACTTGATGGCACACACAGCCCAGTAAGGAAAAGAAAGACACATCTAGGCTGCCTAGACACATTTCAAATGCATGAATCTACACACAGCTTTAGTGTGAAGTGTTGCAGAGTCAGATATAGTTCTTATGAGACTGAATTTGTTGTGTCATTTAGGCTCCCCTTCTACTAGTGTTATCTGGACCATGGTGTCAGTGTGCTGTGACAAGAGCACTGTTTCTCAATTAGAGATAAATTAGCTTTCTCTGGCAACTGTGGAGAGTTTCTTGTCCCTGTAGAGTCTCAAGGGAAACATGCATGAACAACATAGATGATATATGGTGGTATATATTGCAGGAGTGTTAAATGGACTCAGAAAGTTCCCCCTTGTCACCCTTGGCTCTACCTGTTATGGGAGGTATTTGCTCCTCGTCTCATGATGCAGTTGCCAGTGTTTTTTATTTAGTGCAGTTACAGTTGCCCTTACACATCCTTACACATCTACAATTCTACAGCCATAAGCTCACAGAAGCTGAAAACCCTGCATAGTCTATAACTTTGTAATAATCTTTCTCAGTGGCTAGCATTAATAATTCTTAGAGTCCTCATATGAAAGCACAGGTTTATGCCATCTCTTCACTAGACAGTGATAGATCCTTATTCAGTATTTAACTTGTGACTGTGGTCACAAAACAAATTGTTAGGCACCTCCATGGAGACCCAGCATTCTGCAAAGCATCTATAGGATATTTGTTTTCCCTTTCACTTTACATTCTCTTCTGTTTGTCATCACTTGTGGAGCATGATGACGTATTCTGCAGTTTAATGACCTGAGTCATTCCACTTAACTTACTTTTTAAGTCCTTTTCCATTTTTATATATCTACGTGCAAAGCATTTTGGAATGCTCTGTAGGAGACATGCTGAATGAAGAGAAGTGGCACTGTGTTTTGCCGAAGGTTTTGTTTAGCTGCAGTATGTATTTTTGCATGTCAGCATGAGTATATATGATTGTGCAGCTCAGCAGAGCCATGACTTGGCAAGGCAGCCTGCCAGCACAAAGCCAGTCACTGCTTACTTCCCCTCCCTATGGCTGTGGCCAAAACAAATACTCTTTATACTAAGGTTTAGGATGCTTCCAGCAAAACTGTCAAGAAGGAAAAGTCATTACAGTATTCTCCAGGGTTTTGATTTTGTGGTTATTTCTTCCTCCTTGTCTTTAATACTGGCTTTATATCCTTGCATTAGTGTAAAATACCTTTGGTCTTCCTAAGTATCACTTTGTGACATATCAGTCCCATTCTCAAAATGGGGCCGGTTTTATTACGGCTATTAAGTAGACTGACTTAAATTTCTGGCAAGAAAAATAAAAAACATAAAGATTTGCAGTTAATCTCAAGTGAAACGTGAGTAGTTTTCTCCTGTGTAATTTCTCTGAATGTGTGTATAAGTACAAAGAAACTGTGTGGGCCAGTGTAGGAGAGTGGAGACTGGTTTCTATTCTTGCATCTGCTGTGGAACTGCAGTGCATTATGAGATAAAGCAGAACTCAGTCACATTATCTGAGCAACTCTCTGTTTAAACATATTTCCTACAAGGCTATCATGCAGTGCCTGGCCTTACTGAGTGTTCCTCTTTTTTTGAGGTTGTTCTAACTGTATTATACATACATATGTATATGTATATACATATACATATGCGTGTAGGTTGCTTCAAACAGAATGCCTCCTATTAATTTACACAGAAACTTCAACAGACACAAAGAGCATGATAACAGTATTGAATGGAGCAAATTCTCATCTACAAAAGCTTTGTTTTTCAACAGTCACCACCACTATCTGTGTTTTTTTGCCAGCAAGAACAAGAGCCTGCGTGCTATGCTTGTAAAAACTTTCACCAGCAGAGGTGACCCACTGTTGTTGTTGTCATTGTTGAAATGCACCACCTCATTGTGTTCACATCCACTGTTTGGTCTCCATAAACCTTCAGTAAGCATTGATGAATGTCAGTGGGCGTCATTTTTCTGCAAGGAGGAATTCAATCACACACCTTTGTTTCATACAGATGCTGTTTTGTCAGACTGCCCCTCTGCTGCCATCTGTCACACGGTAACAAAATGTAATGGAATATTGGTGGGAAGGTTCAACTTCTGCTGCCATCCTACCAACATCCGTCTCTGACACTGTGGGCCAACAT
>PPHD01009019.1:8071-18582 GCA_002909625.1 Bambusicola thoracicus
TATTACTACAGCGTCAAATTTGCTCTGTCCACCTATGCCACTCTCTTCTCGGTAGGTGCTCGGGTTGCTTTGCTGTTCTTCCTGGTGTTGTCCCCCACGGTGCTACCCCCATGGGTTCAGTTTCATGGTCCGGTGTCCAAATTTCCTCCTTCCAGGCATCAGATCTCTACTATAAAACCTGGTGCTGTGCTGTGCGTGTCGCAGAGTCCCTCNGTTGCTTTGCTGTTCTTCCTGGTGTTGTCCCCCACGGTGCTACCCCCATGGGTTCAGTTTCATGGTCCGGTGTCCAAATTTCCTCCTTCCAGGCATCAGATCTCTACTATAAAACCTGGTGCTGTGCTGTGCGTGTCGCAGAGTCCCTCGTGCTTTGCACCAGCAGAAAAGAAAAGGGTTCCAGCTGCTCCATAGTGGGGGAAACAGATGGACTTAAGAGCGCCGTCCTGGGACCGCCCATCCCCAGAGCTGCTCCTGGAGATGCCCTGTGGCAGCAAACTGTGTTTCAAAGCACTCAGCAAACACAGATTTAACACTTTGATCACCCAAGGGCTCACCGGGGAGCAGTGCCTGTGGTGGCTGTTCCCATGGCTCGGTAGGGATGGGGCTGGAGCAGCTGGCAGAACCCATTGGCGTGGATGTGGCAGCGGTGGTCATTTGGACCAGGCCGGTTATTTTAAGAGGAAAATTAACACTTGTTGTTAAGCAATTTCAAATCATTGAGGCAGATGTGGTCGGGGTGAAGCTTCCCCTGCACCTGGAAGGTGGAAGCACGTGTTGAGGCCGGGGGAATCAGCAGGAAATTCCCCCACCCGAGCTCTGTACATCCCCAGACAACAAATCCGATGTGAGCTTGGCACCTTCCCAGGGTTAACCTTGCATAATGCAGTCCATAGCATTTACAGATATTTCCTCCTGACAGCTAATTAATCATCTTTGCCCCGTGCACTCTCGCTGCCTGGGTGTGTGTAGCGGCATGCATGCCTAATTGTTTCAGTGTAATTGAATTCACAAATATCTCTGGCGTTCCCAGGCAGGTTGAAGAGTAAACAGGGTTGCAAGCAAAGCTTGAAAATGCCTCCCTTACCCCTTATTGATTTGTTTGTTCTCTCATTGAGCTCATGGGAGGGCAGCTCTCACTCCTGGGATTGGTGAACTGCGTCGTCTCACCTCTGAGTGTGAATGAGAAATTCATCTCCAGGCAAATCTGTCACCGGGGTTTTGTTTCCTGCGGGGATCTGAGGTTTTCTTTCCTGAAATGCCTTAAAGCAGCCGTAAGGACGAGGAGGAGGTGCTGTTTTGTTTTAACTCCAAGCTGCCTGACCTTAGCTCTTGGCTGTGCTTTGCAGATGCAGATTAGTGAGGGGATGTGCAATGCCATGCACTGATGGGTGGGTGCACAGTGAGACAGGGCAGCCTGTGGGGTACACAGCAGCGTGTGGCTGGTCCAGTGTGAGAGCAAGAAGAGCCTCAATAATTCTTCATTAACTGAGAAATAGCTGCAAAAAGGTGATTTGGAATGGCTCTGACCCAGCCTGCCTTTAACCGGGGGTGTGTGTGCTCACTGAGGACCCCAGGGCAGTCCCTGTGCTGTCGGTTGAATCCATATGGATCTCACGGCCTTTCCAGCCCCCTGACCCACTTCTGGAGATGCACGCAGTGCCTCTGTGTCCATCCAGCAACTCTCCCATCTCATTAACCAGACGTGATGGGGCCGCGTTTCGCTGCAGCCAATGCACTCGGTAGTGATTACTGTGCAGACATGTCTTGTTGCTTTGAGTGAAGGCCTTGAAAATGTAGCACCTCCCATGGAGAAGCATTCAGAATAATTCACTGGGAAGGACTGAGGAGATCTGGGGGGGGAGGTGATGTGGTTTTGTATCCAGCCTGCAGGGGATTGGCTCAACAAAGAGAAGAACACCATTGGGTCCTTTCCAGCCCTTTTCTGTAGTGAAAGCAGATACAGATAGGTGGGAAAATCAGCAAAGGCACATAGGATAACCCAGAGAGTGGCTTGAAACCATGCATGGAGCCAATTGCCCAGAGGTTGGAGCACTGTGTGAGCCCACTGGCACCGCTGTGAGCCCATTACGGCCCATTACATGACCTCCCATTTCCCCCTTGAGGGTTTCATCATCTCCCAGAGCTGCTGCTGGACAGCTGGTCTATGTTCCAGGAAAAGAAGTAAAATAAGTCTGCTACCCTGCAGGTAGCTCTGGTTTTGTATTTTCTCTGCATTGCATGCACCAGGCATTGGATATTCATGCTTATGGGGTGAGAGGCAGAAGGTGTGTGACAGCCAGCATGCCACAGCCCTCCTGGCTGCTTTTATACCAGCAAATTTAACACCGTTCATCGTCCCTGTTGCTTGTCAGAGGTGGAGTAGCTCTGTTTTCAATTTTATTTCGAACAGGAACATTCTATTTTTTCATGTCTGAATGCGCTCAGCGCTCCCTCCCACCTCAGTAGGATGGAGAGAGTGGAAACAAAAAGTAAAACCTATGGGCTGAGATAAAAACAGTTTAATAGGACAGAAAAGGAAGGCAATTAAAAAGCATCATGGTGTGTACCCACTATGTTCTCTCTCTCAAGCAGAGGAACTCTTACTTCTAATGGATGAGCTACTGCTCTGTACTGGTGAGAAGGAAGATAGATTCTCTTTGAGTTGCTGAACTTCTTGGGAATGTTTCTCCACAGCCAACGTACAGATCCAGAGGGGGGAAGGGAGATTTCTTTGTGTTGTTGAAGCAGGACAGCCATGTCATCCACCTTTGGCTTCTCTCCATGTTTTCAGGCTATTGGTGCTAGTGAGTTGGGTGGTGGGCATCTGAACCTTGGGATGACTGCTCATTGACCAGGTCAGCATCACACATCACCTCCAGAATAGCTAATTCCCTCTTGTACCAGGTACCTTTCTCCGCAGATATTCATTTGTTTGGGAAACATACCAGCTCTTCCTTGAAGGGATCTCTCTCCTTCATGGCTGACAAGTGTTGCTTCCATAGCGTGAAGGTTTGTGACCCTTTTCCAGTCTCTTTCTCTGGCCAGTTCAGGTCAGCTGTCCTGGTTCTGTCCCCTCAGCCCCTATCCCCACTGTCACATCATGAGAAGCTGAGAAGTTCTTTGGCTAGCAAAAGCACTGCTCAGCAATGACTAAAACATCAGCGTGTTATCAATACTGTCCTCATCCTATATCCAAAACGCAGCACTATGCAATCTACTAAGAAGAAAATTAACCCTACTCCAGCCAAAACTAGGACGCACCACCTGTCTGCCTGGGCTTGAGGCCATTGTTGTGGTGACTTTCAGTGTTCCTGAATGAGGAGAAATTACTGCCTGGCATTACCACTGACTCATCTAATTAATGCTGTTCACCCTGGGGTGAGCCATGCCTGCTGCTTGGCCCCTGGCAGGCTTCGAGGTTGCTCTACTTTGGCAGAGATTCTGGCCTCAGAATCCCCCTGCTCTTTTTCTTTTTTGCCATCAGGTAGAGCACTGTATTTCCCCACAGTGGCAGTTTGATCCCACAGTTATTATGCAGAAATGGGATAATCATCCTCTCGTTAGACAGTAAGTGAAGGTTTGCTTTTTCTCTTGGATGCATCGCAGAGTGCTCATTATGAGCAGCTGCTGGCTACTTCGGAGTTTGCACTGCATTAAGGTGATCACTGGGCAATTGGTGTGTAACTACAGAGGATTTACTGGCAGACTTCATTATGTACCTTGCCACGTCATTGAGCGTGTGTGGTAGCCAACAGCTGCGATGCCAGGAATCAGAAATATCTGCGCTGGCTGAATTCATATGGCAAAAACAACCCCTTCAAGATGAGCCCAGTGATGGAAACCAGAACAGCCAGGCTTTGCAAGGGACGGTGCAATCTCTGCCTGCTGTTTTCAGTGCTCTTCTTCAGCTCATGATCTCATTTATGAAGTGTGTGGTGCTGCACAGGTCCTAGCAAAGGCTTTGACACTGCCAATTTGCTCCATAATCCACTGTTTCTCAGTAGAAACACTGCTTTTCAGGGAATTTTTCCCCCCCAGCTATTGTTCATCAAAATCCCTTTGCCCCCTCTTGCCCTTAGGGCATCTATCACCTCTTGTCCTTAGGAAACTCGTTATGTTCTCATCTCCACTATTATTTCCGTGAGGTCCCTTCCAACCCAGGCCATTCTGTGATTCTGTGATTGCTGGGGAGATTCTGGTCTATCCATTCCCTTCCTCAGCGTGTACCTTGCTCTCTGAGGTGCCTTCTCATGCCTGAAGGTGCTTCGAGTGGCAACAACTAATTTTATTTCTAACTAGAAGGTCCAGCCTGCAGTGGCAGCCCTTAGCAGAGCAGGTTGCAGAGTGCTGGGTGACTTCATAAACCAGGAGCTGAGCAGAGATGAGAAATTCAAGCAGAGCAGCTGAGTATTGCTAATTTTAGTTCTTCCAATTCACTTGTTAGTCTTGGGTAAGGGAGAATTTGGAGGTGTGTGCACAGGGCTGTCTGGGGCCATGGTGATGCTGGGAGGAAGGACTCCTGTATGCCCTATGCTTGAAGTGTTTCGAGGAGCAGTTCAGCCCTGGGAAGGCTGTTGTTAAGCAGTGCATCCTCAAAACCCTCCTTGGTTTCTCTCCCTTGGTAGAAGGTGAAGCCTGTGCTCGAGTGCCCAGCCCTCAGCCCCACTCCTGGGTTTCTTTTATATCTTTTCCATGGTCTCTTCCCTAATTTGCATCACAGATCATTAATTAAAAAGGAAAAAGCGTTTCTGATTGGCATGCTGGAGGAACAGTGGAGATTACAAGCATGGTGTGCACATCCAACTCCTGAGACACAGTGTAAGAGAGAAGCATTACATCAAGCCTAATCCCAATGTGCCAAGCTGGTGCTTAAAATAAAGGATAAAGAAGAAAATGGATGAAAAGCTTGTTATCAGGAATAGGCCCACCTGTTTAGTTTCAAACAGCTGAACAGTCTGCAAATATCACAGATCTAGACTTGAGTTTCTGGGAGATTTCAATTTCTCTGTAAGCAAGATGTAGCCTGGAAATGGACAGTGATGGGTGAACATAAACTGAGCACAGTAACTTGACAAATAGAGCCCAACCAGAGTAAGGAAGAGAACAAATTATTCCTCCAAAAGGACTGTGCAGGAAAATTAAGGATTGAATTGACAACATGAATTAGCCAGAAGGGTTTGAGTGAACTCAATAAGGAGAAATGGAGCCTCTTGGAAAGGTAAAGCAATGGAAAAGGAGTGAGAAAAGGAGGTTTTCTCCTCTTTGAGCTAAAGCTTTCCTGCAGTTTTTTCCCACTGAGATTCAGTGTGGGAGAGCTGCAGAAAGCAGCAAGAAAATCACTTGGGATGCTCCTTGCTTTCCTCTCTGACCTTTCCAGGAGTCAGCTTCGTGCTGGTCTTGCTGGGAATGGCTTTTGACAGCAGTGAGCACTTGAAATCTTTGTGTTGGCTTTCATCTGCAGGAGCCAAAGGGATGAAAAGAGCCCTTTTCAGGGCCCTGTTTTATCCTGGCACCCTTGGGGTCTCTTTTACAATTAGGGCTGTTTTATTGAAGAGGGAGAGAGGGGAGGAAGACAGTCATAAATAATCCGTTGCTGCATTTGATGATGCTGTTCATCCATGGCACAGAGACCGAGTGGCTTGCCATAGGTTTTGGTGCAAGGTGGTGCTCAAGGGAGGTGCCAGAATGGAATGAGTAATTTGGGGGACTGGTATGTCTAAAGGTGGGAGTTTGGGAGAATGGGCTGACAGTATTGGTATAGACAGCCCAGGGTCTGTAAACCCAGGGCAAGGGTCAGCTTGAGCAACCAGGTGTATTGAGTGAGATGGGGAGAGGAAAAACCTTGCAAAAGGCATGTACCTTGTGAAGGAGATGTAGGGCTGCCATGGAGGGAGATGGAGCCCTGATGGAACCCCATTTTCTATCAATCACCCTTTGGATCCAACCCATCAGCCAATTGCTCACCCATCAAGTTATGTTTTTGTCTAGCAGTGCACTGGACATTTTTTCCCTCTGGGACCTCTTCCACCTTCACCTTTTCCTCAAAGTTTCTGATTTTTCCCTTTGGCATCTGATGCACATCTCACGCTTTCCTTGTAGATCATCGGCCTCGTGATCCTGTGCATTGGGATTTATGCCGAAGTGGAGAGGCAGAAGCACAAAACCCTGGAAGGGATGTTCCTTGCTCCAGCCATCATCCTGCTTCTGCTGGGCTTCACCATGTTCAGCGTCTCCTTCATCGGCATGGTGGGGAGCCTCAGGGACAACCGGACACTTCTGAAGATAGTAAGGCTGGTGCCGCTGCCGGGTTGGTCTGGGTGGTTTCAAGGAGGAAAATTAACGTATCCTAATGAGTCACTACCATGAATTACAGTTTTTAGCTCAGCCATGAAGCCAGTGGACAGTAATGGGGAGAAGTTATATGTACAAATTGCAGAGCTGGCACCCAGTTATCCACATCTTTGGGACGCTGCTGCCTTCCTCCTGAGGCAGCAAGGATGCCAATAGAATCATAGAATGGCTTGGATTGGAAGGGACTCCAAGGATCATCAAGTTCGAACCCCCTTGCCAGAGGCAGGGTCACCAACCTCGAGATCTGGTACTAGACCCCAGCAAGGAGCTTGAGGCCGCAGGGGTTTATAAGCTAGGTTATAAGCAAATGCCTGCAAATGGGAATGTAGCTCCTCCATCGTGCTCAACCCAGGCTGGCATCCACTGACAAACTCGATGACAGCTCAGTTGGTTTTTCAGCTGTGACCAATGCTCTCTCAGTGAGGAAGATGCTTTTGGATGAATATTCTTTGCTGGTCTACAGAGCCTTCCTGCTGGTGTGTGTGTGCCTTGCATGCTAATAGCCCACATAACAGCTTCCTCTCCCACTGATTTGAGCTGATTCGCTTATTAAAATCAAACACTGGGAAGCTAGCACTCCCTTCCACTGGCTTGCAATATTGCTTTTAAAAATTGCTCAGCATTTGCATCTCAAATTAATATAGATGATGGCCCAGATCGGGAAGCCCATATTGTCTTTGCTCCTGTGTTACTGGCTGAAAATGCCATTGCTTTCCAATATATCTTGTTTCATGCCACGTGTGGTCGGTGGTTGGTTGTACTGCATTTAGGAAGGGGGCTGGGATTGAAGCTGCTCTCTGCTGCAGTGTGATATCACATGCTCTGTTGGAGAGCTCTGAATAAGTCACCTTCTGACCCTGTGTTTGGAGGAGTCTCTAAATTAGTGGCCAGATCAGTCCTGTCCAGGTGTTTAAATTGCAGTATTTAAATAGCCCTGATAGCTTGCTTGCTAAAAATAGTACTGATTTTTAATTAATTCCCTATCAAATTAATTTTATCTTTCTTTGTGAATTCCAAGTTATCCCGGTGGGCATTTGCCTGGGCTGAGTTATATCTCTAGAACATAACCCTCTTTTTGCTATCCACCCAAACAACAGGAAAAGCTCTGTGTTTCTTTATGACATAAATCCAGATGACATTTTTCTGCCACAGCTGAAGTTCTGTTGCTTGTCAAGAACATTACATCTTCTTTTCTCCTCCATCTCACTTTTAAGCTACATGGCATTGTGTTCATCCTATCGAGGATTATTCCAAAGAAGGATAATTACTTCAAATTTCTGATAATATTTTCCTTTCTCTGCTAATACTTCCTTAGGTTTCACAGCTAATGCTCTTTTTCTTTGGCTCACTTTAGAAGTGGGAAATTGACACATCAGAGGGTAGGAACTGTCATCCTTGTAGCAACCCGGGCCAACAGAAACCCAAGCTCATTAACTGCATTTCACAGCTTGTCAGTCAAATCAATTCTGTAGTGGCACAGCTGAGAAAAAAGTAATCCTGCCCGTTTGGGTTGCTTTTGTCTCCCTTTAGATATAACCAGCTTCATGCCTGCCATGTGGAATAAATAAAGCAATGCATGTGCAAGTTATCAAGCACAACAACCCTTGCAGCTCTTTTGGCTAGGGTGTAAGAAAGGGGATGTTGACTTCATGTGTTGAAATACATTGTGATTTTAGTTTTTTTTAGGGTTACTCAAGGCTCCTTGGTCAATTGTAGTTGGCTGCAGAGTGGCACAAATGGCCCAACGTCACGTTAATGATCCCCTTTCTAGCAGCCTATAGGGAAAATGATATTTCTGATAATGAGTAGTTGGCTGCAGAGTGGCACAAATGGCCCAACGTCACGTTAATGATCCCCTTTCTAGCAGCCTATAGGGAAAATGATATTTCTGATAATGAATCAAACCTAGTTCCCTGTCTTTGGGCTGAAAGGCTGTTTCCTATACAGATCTATTCAGCTTGATGCGCATCAGCACAAAGAAGATAACGTGACAACAGACTTTCCCAGTGAAGGTGCACTTTATCCCAGCAGAAGTGCTTCATACCATTAACTTACAACAGTTCCCTAGTGAGACTGGGAAGACCATTGATGCTAGCATGGTTTTATGGCACTGAATTCCTTAATGCCTTTTTGTGCTTTCACCAGCTCATATCAGCAAAAGCATGTTGGCCAGCCCTGGAACTCTCCGTTGTTTTTATGTTGGAACTGTGTATCAGTGTTTCTCCCTATCTTTCAGAAGTGAGTGCTCAGGCCGTGAATCTGTAGGAAGTTTCCAGCTGACGGATTTGGAAGGGCTCCTTGCAGTTCTTCCTCAGTTGCATCGGAGAGGACATTGCCTCCCATGCACCAACCCAATCAGGGTCACTTTCCTTTTGCAGGAATGGTTTCACACCATTTTTTCTTTCAATTTTTCCAGGCAGAGTCTTGAAAAGACATTATTCCTTAGCGGACTTTGCAGTCAATTGATCTTGGGTGGGAATTTGATGATGCAGGGACCACAGAGAAGGGAGCTCAAACCTGAGTTCCAAAAGCAGGCTCAGGGCAGACCCTGGAGAATGTACAATAAGACAGAATAAAATTGCATGTATTGATGTTTATGGAAACTCAATGCACAATCCGCAAATAGATCACACGTCGAGATGTACTGTAGCTGGCTTGAACACATGTACCTGCCATTTTCTGGGGCCACACGCTCACAGTGATGAGCAAAAAAATTGCTCTGAACTTAAAATCACTGATAAAAATTGAATTGCCTCTTCATCTAAAAATATGTCTTGTTCATTCAGGGAACAGTAAGTTCTTCTCCATTTAGGAGAAAATATTTCTGTGCCCCAGAGAAACCCATCAGCTAGCACCTGAACAGAAACACTGATGCACAATTCCAGCGTCAGCACCATGGAGAGATCCAGGGTTGGCCAACATGCTGGGAAGACTTGCACTTAGAAGTGGGTGAGGAGCTGCTGCTTGGGCATCAAGTTGTCATTTGCTGTTTCAGGCTTGAATATTCGAAAACTATCTGATAAAGACAGCCTGACTCTGTTCTCAGGAAGTTCAGAATGGTTTAGCAAATTGATGCTAAAATCAGTATTACTCTTGTTCACCTGGATTGCTGCAGGGAGCTGCGTTGGTTTGCTGTAAGATCTGGAAATGCCATGGCACAGGCTGCTCCATGCGTCTCTTGCACTGAGATAAGCCCAGCTTCCGCAGACTTGCATTAGTTTTATGCAAAGCAAGAGAGAAACAAAAGCTGAAATAGGAACAGAAATCCAACTTTTTCCCTTCTTTTTGGTGAGCCTTTTGGGTGCTTCTTTTTCTGCCTTGTGTTAGCCCACACTGATCACATGGGGCAGGATTTGTCTTAGGGTTTGCGGCAAGAGATCAGCTGCCGTGCTAACTCTTCTGCAAGTGATATATATATGTGTGTGTGTATATATGTATGTATAAATACACATTTATTGATTGATCTACATGCTGTTTCCAAGTGTAAACAGTGCCAAGATGTGAAAAGCAAACAGGCGGCCGCTAGCAGATTTGGCTTTTATTTAATTTGTTTATTTTTTCCTCATTACTTTTCCTCTGAGGCCATGACACGACTTCCAAAGCAGGGCTTGGAGTGTGCCTTTTCCCTCTACCGCTTCTGATTGCACATGTAAATAGAGAGATTAAATGCTAGCAAATGTTGCCTTTTCGGGTTTGGAGAGGGGAGCAAATTTGGAGAGAGGACCGAACTTTGGGGAAGTGGATGACAATCACAGAGCTATTGTGTGAGTGGAGAATTGTCCTCCCAGCAAGACAAATTCCCCCTTGAAGATAGTCAGATACTACAGTGATTTGAAGCTTTGTGGCCCTCACTGTTTCTGAACAAAAGCAATCAGAGGGGCACACGTGTGAAGGAGCACTTTGAGGTCTGAGCAGGGCTGAGCAGCTGGTTTTGTTCCCAAGCAGATGGAAAAAANGATAGTCAGATACTACAGTGATTTGAAGCTTTGTGGCCCTCACTGTTTCTGAACAAAAGCAATCAGAGGGGCACACGTGTGAAGGAGCACTTTGAGGTCTGAGCAGGGCTGAGCAGCTGGTTTTGTTCCCAAGCAGATGGAAAAAAAGGGCAAAAATGACACAGAAAACCTCTGTTACAGCGGAGCCCTGCAGAGCATCCCTCTGCC
>PPHD01009020.1:0-21123 GCA_002909625.1 Bambusicola thoracicus
CTGATTTTTTTACTTGCCCAGTTGCTGCAGTCGAGACAAATTTGGGTGAGCGTGAGAAGTAAACTGTATGATACAGTTTAGTATATTTCTAGCCCCGAAATATTAAGCCAGATTTATTAGGTCAGCAGCTTCTGTCTTCTGGGAGAAAGATGGATCCACTGAGGAAAGGTGCTTTAAAGGGAGCTTAAAATTGTTACTGGAAAAAAAAAAAAAACACAAAAGCAAGTCTATTTCATTTCTATCCAACTGCTTAATGAAAAGATTTCTTCATGTCCAAAGCTAGTTACATATACTTAATTTGATATCTGTAGTTACATGCAGAATGTGAAGGTCAAATCTGTGTTTCTCAGAAGAAATCAAGCCATAATCAGCAGAAGAGCAGAGCTGACTGCGTTAACCTTGAATGCATTTGCCTTAGAGGGTTTTGAACAGATTGACTAAACTTTAATGACATGTAAGACATCATTACATCCTCAGAGAATGCTGCTATTTTATATCCTTTGTGTTTATTTCTTGCCTCAAAATAAGCAGAAAGGGATTTGTTTTGTGCATGAGAATGTGGACTTCTGGAAAGCAAAGAAGGTATTTTGGTAGCAGACATTGTGTTCCTTCTGTGTAAATAATTGTATTTGTATGTGGATAAAGAGTTTGTTTTGTTAGGAAGGTTTGTTTGAAGATGGGAAAAATAATGTACGGAGGGTTACCTCAGAGCATATAGATAACTGATGTCCTAATCTGATGGCCAGCTTAACATTGTTTCATTCATTGCATGAGGTAACAAGCAGTGCTGCTTCTTGGAAGAGATGGTGGTTCACTATTACAGCAAGTACTGGCACAGACTGAGCCAGTGGTTAGATGTGTGAGGAGGTGTCCTGATTTCCTAGCAATGGTGAGACCCAACTCAACGGAGTTATGCATTATGACCACCTTGAGAATCAGGACATTTCTGTTTGCAAATTAAATGCTAAGCTGATTTCGAGGTGTTGGTCTTTCTTCTATAGGTTTCCTATTTATACATGTACTTTTCATTTTCTTATAGGATTCCTATTTATACACTTCTCTTTATCTTCTTCCTTTGTTATTCCTTGTTTTGTAGGTAATTGTCCAAATCAGAACTGGGCTGAGCCCTTCTTCTGCTTATCTTAGTGTTGAGGTATGTGAAATGAGGTGGCTGAGAGACAGGTTGAGGTACAGAAGCAAATGAAAAGGGGGAAGCTAGAAATGGGAAGAGATGTAGGAGCTGCAGATAGCAGTTGAAGTCATGTGAATGGTTGAGATCACTCATTGAAAAAAGTGTAGTGACAAAGATATGAATTGTCTCCGACACAGAAATGTTGTATTAAGCAGTGTTTTGTAAATATAATCTGTGGTTTAAAAAAAAAAAAATAGGTCTAAAAGGTCTATCAGATGAAGCAGCCTAAAAGGAGAAAATGATTAAAGCTTGGGAATAAATAGCTACTACATATTGACTGTGTAGAACACAGAAAAGGGAGTTACAGAGGGGAAATAACTGAATAATTTTATCAACATGGTGAAATTGTTCACTGTAGCTTCACTGCTGAGTATCTTCTAAGCAAGTGTAGTTTAAGACAGTAAGCTTTTTTCTGTTCTTCATTCTTATCTTCATTGCAACGAGAACACCAAATCTGCACTTTATTTGAGATTGCTGTAAAATACACACATCTGTGATAGAAGAGAGATGTTCCATGGACTCTATGAAGTCCATTAAGGATTAAGGGCTTGAGAGGATCAGGCTGAAACCAGGGGTTTGGGAAATATTTGTAGATTTGAATGATGTTCCTTAAGAAACGTCAGAGGACTATCATGTTGTAGAATGCCTTATGCTGCGTTAAGGCACCTACCCAGTCTGTGCAACAAACAAAAATGCTTTTAAGGACAGGATTTACAGCACGTAACAAGCTCAAGCAATAGGGTTATTGAAACATCTCTGTCAGTTGGGCCACTAAATGGAGGTGCAACAGCATGTCTGCTTCAGATAGGGGCACCTTGCTTGGGGAGCAGTGGGCACGTTGTTCCTGGGAGACCTTCATTTGATAGTTTGGGTGTGGGTCCCTGCCTTCCTCTTCAAAAAGAACAGGGGTGACAGGAGGAGACCAAGCAAAAGTCAACGTTGGGGCATGCAAGCTGTGTGTTGCCACTGGTACTGCTCAGGATATCGAGGACAGCTTTTTCCATGAGACAGCGTGTGTACACACTAGGAATAACCCAAGGGGCTAAGGGAAAAGCTCAAAACATCTCCCTCCCAGTTAAATGCCTCACTCTTGGAGCTGCAGATCGCACTCTGGACTTTTGGCTGTGATTTTCAACTTCAGCTGTGCTGTGGTGCAGTGTCAGTCAAAGACATCAGCGTCCCCTTTCATTTTCCTTAGTAGGGCTGCAAGCTACCCAAGATTAATTTGTTTTTCTTTGTTACTGAAAGAAACAGCATCACTATTGCTTTCTTCTCTTCCTGACACGTTTTGAAAGAAACAATATTTTTTCCTGTTGTTTTGAAGGAAGGAGCTTTGAACTCCAGAGGAGCCTCCGAAGTCGCAATCTTTGGTGACAGGAGGCTTTTCCAGAATAAGGCTCCAAGCTCCCAACTACGAGGGATTTGAAATGCTGTCAACAGAATGTGCTGTGTGATAACCTCAGCAGGTCGAGGTTGGTGGGAATTGCTTTGCTAGGAAGCTCCAGCACCTGAATCCTTCAGTGGCGTTGGATCTCCCAGCCCACGTGTATGTGCTAAGGGAGAGCCCCGTGCTGCAATTTGTGCCCCCAGAAGTGGCTCTCACTCAGTAATTTAGCAAAGCCTTATAAACTGTACTGCATGGCAAACCGGTGTGCCGTACATCTGATTGCAACAAATAGTAATTATAAGCATGCTTGAAGCAAGACTTTCATAAAACTGAATGAAAAGTATGATTCATCTCACCGAAGACCCACCCACCCATTTAGCCACTGACATGTCTGTTTGCTTCTTTCACTTCTTCTTTTTTTAAAGTTTCAAAGGGAAATAAGATGTCTAAAATGTAAGACCTGCCTGAACATATTCCTCTTCAGTATTTAAATCAATTTGTAAAATAATATTTTGATTATAAGGTTTCCTAATTTCTGAAATGTTAATAACTTTCTGCCTTTCCGCCCATCTATTTGTGTAATAATCACAAGTATTGCTCAACATATTAAATCTGATGTTGGCCTCTGATAAGGAAGTTTTCATCATTTCAAGTCATATTCGAGCATAAGTTGCTAATGTTTTTAAGTGCTCTATCTCAAACAGTTTGACGTACAACATTAGCTGGATGTGGCCCTGGGCAGCCTGGTCTGGTGGTTGGTGTCCCTGCACATAGCAGGGGGATTGAAACTCGATGATCATTGTGGTCCTTTTCAACCCAGGCCATTCTACGATTCTATGATTAGAGCTGTGCACTACTTCCAGATAGTTAATTTTCTTTCGGAAAGAAATGTGTGATGTTGTACTGCTTCCTAAGATTTCCCTTAGAGACTCATTTTTACATTATAACGCTCAACCCGTTCTAAATGTTCAAGTATCCAGGAACTAAACCTCTGTGATGCTGCACGTTAGAAAAGATGCCTGTAGCTGCCTGTGCCGGACACGTTTGCAGGATGAAAGCAGGAGTGCATTGGGGTGGTGCTTGTGCTGCTGGTTTATACCCGTTTCAGTGGGTCGGCTGCCCAATTTCTGTACCTTTTTCGGGGTTTTAAATCAGTGTGGGCACACTTACCTGAGGGATTCAAACTGTATCCTCCAAATAAAGTCCCTTGCATCTTCATCAGCATTTTTGGTGTTATTTCACGTTTGTAATTGTCGTATTTGATTTTTCATCCTTGGATGTGCTTTGTCTAAGGGTTACTTAAATTCTACACTTCGTGTGCCTGACAGACTAGACAAAATTCTTCTCAGGACTTGAGCCATGACAGCAGCAGCTCTGGGATAACAAGATGTCTGTTGAGCGCAGTCTACAGGATTGCCCTTGTGGACCTTATTTCATCTTCGGGATCGTAATGTGCAATAAAATTCCCTATTTAATAAAAACAAGAGGAGAAAAAAAATCGTAAGGTGCTTAGAAATTCAGTCTTGCAAAACTGAAAAGAGAGACAGTAAAATAGTAGATATTGTAGGGTCAGTTGCTGCCATTATGCAGACAGCAGAGTGCATGATTTGTTGTATATGGTCTGCACAGATACCCCAAATGCAGCCTGAATTTACCAATTCCAGGTGATAGAAATCTGCAATTAGTCAAAGGTGTTTTCTTGTCTCCAGAATGAACTCAGCTGTTGTGGAGACCTGATTAAGGTGCGCTGGAGACCTGTAATGAGGGAAAACTTAATTATTCAGATTCATCAGCATGCAAAGGTGTTGGATGATGCCACATAAGTCTGCTCGATCAGCATTCCAGAACATGTGCAACCTGGGTGTTTAATAGTGGTCGTGGTTTGCTTTAGGCGTACACTTGAAGGTTAACGCTGAAATTCTCAGTAGTGTTTTCCATTTAGCGTAGAGATCCCCTCCTCTAGACAGCTTATTGTTAGTGCTGCTCCGAGCAGCTTCACTTTATATACTGAGCAAATTATTATTAACTGTGTGTGTAGTGCCATAAAATCACTACCTCTTTGCTCTATAAAGACGTGTTCTCTGCCCCAGAATGCTTGCAGTCAAAGAGAAATGAGGCAAGACAATGAGAAAGCCATAAAGGAAAAGGAGGGTGTGGAGCGAAACATGAGGCAGATAAGATACAAAAAAAGAACCTGACAGATAGGACTCCTGCAGCAGGAGGTTGTGAGTGTGCTTCAACCCCTGGGGACCTTCAGAGCTGCCACACCCGCTGATACACTGTGTGATTTTATGGATAAAAATCACCCACTTCCCTTCTGTTTGGGCAGTGCTGCCTACCTCAGTTGGCATCCTCGCTTCCCACAAAGTGTCCCTTTGCTCCATGTGTCTGTATGTGCCATCCCTCCCAGGGAAGGGAGCCCTGTAAATCACATTGGCTTTCCCTCAGCACCCCCTGTAAGGACTTCTGTTGTGGAAACACCAGTAATCCCTGACCCAGTGCTAAACTAAAGCTAATAATGTATTTTTACCAATTAAAAGAAACTACTGAAACGCTCCGCAAGTACAAGCTGTGTGCACAGCTAATCTGTAGAAACAAACATGCTGCATGTACCCCATCTCTATCGCTCCACCATCTGTTACCTTCACACATCCATTATGTTTTGTCTTCAGTGAAGTGTTTCTTGGCTTTTCTAGACAAAGCTGTTTTTAAACTTAAGCCGCTTGGCAGCTGGGCACGTAACGTTGTGGCAATAAAACCTGTGAAGAAGAAGAGTGGATGGTGCGTTTGACAGAGAAGTGAGGCAGTGTTCTCAGCCCAAAAGAAGCGTACCCCAAATTGGACATGGATTTGAAAATAGCACTAAAGAGGTGCAGGAAGACTGAAAGTTGGAAAGAATAAAGCAAGCCATTTTTCTACTTTTGGCAGAAATCTGAGGAATAATGAACCCAGCAGCTCCTCTTTTGTGAAAACTCCAGCCGTCAGCAGTAGCCAGAATTTCCATTTCTCTCCACCATGTAGCTTTCTGTCTGAGGAACGCTGGGCAAAATTCTCATTGCATCTTATCAGTAACATTCCCAGTGTACAACAAAGGGAATTCAGAAGTCTTCTCTGATCGTAGACAGCATTGCGGGGTCAGAGAGCTGCGGAAATGACCCTCTCCTCCTTTTGAAGAGCTCCTCCAACATCAACCTGTGCAGTCTTTTACAGGAAAGTAGGCTACGGTCTTTGATGGTAAAAAATATGAATAGAAATACTAACCTACTACTCTGCCTTTGAAAAAAGTAATGCCAGGTTTTAGCAAAGCGTGTTATTCTGACAGAAGCTGCTGCAGATGCCTGCTTTAGTTTTTCTCGACCCAGAGGGTGGTGAGGCACTGGCACAGCTGCCCAGAGAGCTATGGGTGCCCCATCCCTGGAGGCACTCAAGGCCAGGTTGGATGGGCCCTGGGCAGCCTGAGCTGGTGGGTGGCAGCCCTGCCCATGGTAGGAGGTTGGAACGAGATGGTCTTTTAAGATTCCTTCCAACCCAAACCCTTCTGTGACTGAATGATTTGTTTTCCATGGTTCTCCTAATTTTCTGTATTCTAATGTTTAAGATGTCTGAGTGGTTCTTTGAGGAAATACTTGCAGGGAAGATGGTTAGAGACTCTGTGAACCTAGGGATGCTTCTGAATTCAGGGAAAATGTGGAGAATTGGATGTTCCAGAAGGAACTTGTGGACTGCTGAAAACAGCCTATCTTAGGTGTTCCACAGGACCAGCAAAAGAGGTACTGAAGCAACCACATATACATGCAAAGTAAATAGTTTGCTCTGCCGCTGCATTAGCAAGGAAACCACTTCAAACAACTCTCTCTACCTAGGGAAAATGTAGTAATAATAAGCAATAGCGTAAGTCTCCACTCCTTGCCCCAGAGGTTGTCTACTAATCCTTAGGAGCCTTTGCACTCTGCAGGCTTCCTTTTTCTACCCTCGTTTGTCATTGGAAAAGAATTTGTATGGGTCAGAGGCATAGTACATGTAGAAGGAAAACATTATGAAAGAAAAAATGAGCAGTGCTCCAATGAATCCCTTTACGAGAAGTAAACAACAAACAGTTTATCTTCTTGAAGGGAAACAGAAGCTTGTACAAAGAAGTGTGCTGGAGGTCTATTGCACTGCTGCTTCTGAGAGGAAGCTGCATGCGCTCATGAGGGCTTTCATTTATTTGAGTTTAAAGCACTCTCTGGCTTGAGATCTCCCTGTAGCTAATTAAAACAGAACGCAGAGCAACATTAGCTATGCACCAGAGTGGGAGTCAGAAGATGTAAGCTCAGTTCCCAGCCCTGCTACCGACTTCCTGGGTGACCTTGGGTAAGCCTCTTGATGTAGATTTTCAAAAGACCTCTGGGCCAAATTTTCATATTGAAGTTTGATTTTCAAAGGAGCTCAATATCGGGTGATTTCCATGATGTTGATTACGGCCAGAATTTCGAGCGAGCTCAGCAACAAATCTGCTGAGCTCATTTGCAAATGGAGCCCTGAATCCTTTTCTGCCTCAGTTTCCCATCTCTGACAGTGCCGGTAAAATATTTTCCTTGTCTGTCCTGATCGTTTGGGCTGTAGCAAAGCAATGCAAGAAATTGTCTTTCCATGAATGTAGATGGTGTCTTGTACAATCTTGTTTGATCTCTTTTATGGTTTTTAGGCATCACTGTAATGATTGTTACACCAGTGATCTGCTTCAGAAAAAAAAGAAACTGCAATCAGAAGCAAGCATAATTATTCTCTTGCTTCTCGGTGAAGAGATGTACTAATTTCTTTAGTTTGCTTGGCAGAACGTTGTCTGGAGAGCTGTATTTAGCATTAGCATGCATATGTGAGCTGATTTCTCTTGTCCGTGAAGGACAGATAACCTATCAGAGAGGCAGGTTAGATGAGTTTGGCATGATTTGATCTGCAAAGAAACATATTGACAGCCTCTGAGTACCTCGTTATTCTTTTGTTGCTTCTAATTGAATCCTTCAATAATTTACTGACGAATATTTTCAGGTGGAATTCCTTGTGCCTTCCTGCCCCCGGGCCAAACACCGTCACCCCCTCATCGTTACTGCTGCACCAACTCTGCACTTTTCCCACACCGCATGCGTGCTCTTGCAACATCTCTGAGCAATATAACATTCTCTGTTGGCAAAGGTATAGAGTGCTTCTTCACTTCATAAATACTGTTTGCTTCTCGGGACCCACTACAACCCATTCCTGAAATTCCAGATCAGCATTGTCAGTGATAATCGAGCTCCTGGTTTCAAGCCGTGTGCTGTGCAAGCCAGAGGCCAAATGTAGTAACCCAGGAATGTATGATTGCAAAGACTGTCACTTCCCAAGGAACTCTGCTTGCTGCTGAATGACTGCCCTGTCTGCATACCTGTGGGTGTCACTAACACAGTGACTCTTTCCTGCTGTGTTTGTCATATAAGGGAGGACAGCACCTCAAGCAGCTCAAAGTTTAGAAATGATCATTTTCTATGTTGACAAAATGGGCATGGGACTCACTGCTGTTTTCCGGGCTGCCCTGTACCCTCTTGCTAGTTATCTGTTGATCCAACTATGTACCTTCTGGAGTGCCCTTTTGGCACTTGTATGTTTTCCTTTACATGAAACAGGATGCTGGAGCATAATCAGCCTTGCAGTGAGAAACCTGGCAGGACACCCCTAGAAACACCATGGCTGTGGCAGTTCTTTGGTTAAGGTTGTATGTGTTTGGTCATGGGAGAGCTTCCTTGTGTTTTTCATCTCTGACTAGCATCCTCTGTTGCATTTTTTTAAGGTTGTTGTCCTATTATGGCCTGTACTAAAAATCCTTTTCATCTTCTTAATCTAATGAGAGGTTTCCTAAATGGTGTTACATGTTATACTGTTGGCATGCAAGGCATATCAAGGCAGTCCTTGATCCTGAAGAGCAGCCAGCAGAGCTGGTATCTGCGGATAAAAGCTCAGAACTGGGGAAATAGTGATTCTGTCCTTAAAGGTTTTCCACTCCTTCCAGTCACCGAGCCCCGTTTCCACACATTTTCACTAGCTGTAGCCAAGCTTGTAGGAAAGGAGGAATCTGAATTACTTGTACAAACAAGAGTCTCTAACACTGATCTAACCTAAATTCTGGGTTGCAGAGCTGTGCTTAATTTCTGATGTAAAAGAAGCATTGACAAAATCAGACAATGCCTTATCTTCACAGCTTTGAAATGGTGACCCCTTAGAGTGTCTCTGTTTTATTCTTTTTCACTTTCTTTCCTTAGGTTTCATTTCCTTAGGTTTCCTCAGCATTCATTTCGAGATAGAAAATCTTGATCTTTCTCAGCATACATGTAGAGGCTGTGTGTGCTCCTGCCAGAGCTGATGCGCCAACCAAAGAGTAGCGAGGGAAGTTAATAGTTCATTAGGAGGGCAACTACGATGTTACTCCATCCTGGTAATAAATACAAGATTGAAAAGGTGAGCGTAATGTATACTGCTTTGCTAGAAAGATGAGAACTGCACAGAACACCATGTGATTGAGTTATGTGCTCATCTTTTCATTGTTGCTATGGTGTACAAGCGACACCCATAACTGCTGTCCCATCAGTTCAACACCTGCTTCCCCTGCTCTGTCTGATCTGCTTAGCTGTTCTTGCTGCTGCTGCCGTACATCTGTGCTCAAGTCCTTTCTCTCTTCCATTTCGTGACCCTATTAAACCTGATCTGGGAGGAAAGTGTTGACATGAAGAGACCTTGAAGCCTTAAAAGACTTGGCCTCTTGCTTGCTCTTAGCTGAGCCCATCACAGTGTTCCCAGCACACCTGCCATAAAGCACAGCCATTTCCAGATTCTCTATTTTCTGCAACATGCAAAAATGTCAAGGTGAAATGCGTGTGTTGTTATACAAATGACTCCTATACCATGCCAATGCTTTTCTGATCATGTAGCATTAATGAAGGTGCACTCTTCCAGCTACCCTCCTGGCAAACTGGAATCTGCAGAAAGAAATTTGAAATAACTATTGATCAGATTTAAAGTTAACTACTAATTGCCTTCAGAAAGCACTAGGCTGTTGCAGTTACCATCCATAAATATTTATAGCTCTGCACTTTCGCATTGGATTTCTTCTACCGACTGCCATTCAAGAAGCCTAATCTTACATCACAGGACAGGTTGTGAAAAGTAGCTGTTCAGCTGTTCCTAACTGATGATAGCGTTATGTTTAGCCCCTGTGACATTGTTTTGAAGGATTCTATGTAAATTGGGATTAGCAACATTTTTTATTTTCTTCTAGGAAACAGCTTGCTGAGTATTATTATTGTAAAGACCTGCTCAGTGTGCACAGCATGCTTTATGCAGGCTGTCTTAGTACAACACATGCAATGTCTCTGCCTTAACCTCAATGAAAACCTTGCCATATTATGGTTGTGCAATAGCAGATCTGTAAGTTCCTCTTAAAAACAAAAAGTGGGCTTTATTTCTCAGCCTTTCTCAATATGCTGTTAATTGATGATTTTTTTCCCCCTTTTCTCATGTATTTCAGCAGTGTCATATTAAAAGAAAATAAAACACAGTAAAAAAACCAACAGAAATTGAGCAGGCAGCTGGACCTTCTTGCCCATCCCAGAGGTCATTTCAGCAGGGGCATTCCAGGCAGCACAAGGCTACAGAATAACTAGAATGCTTGCTCATGGTGATACACAAAATAGAGAAGAAATTCATTTCTTCATAATATAACTCCAGTAAGTTATGTGAGATATATGCAGTGCTTCACTGCACACTGAATTGTAATCTCTCGAAGTGATGTGTTTGCAAATGAATTAAATACATTTTTGAAGTGGTTAAGAGTTTTAGAAAGCACTCTGAAGGACTGAGATGCATCACTAATAATAGAATTGCAAATGTTGCTCTAAGCATTCATTAATACTCATTCTGAAATAACATATCTTGCCTAACAGTTTCTTTTGAATATCTTGACATCGGGCTTTAGGGGATAGGAAAACAATTATTCACTTTTTCTTGCTTGTGCACTCACATCTTTCTTCATGAGCCATACTCTGTCTCTCCTGTGAAAGAGGCAGCTCTGGCTCTCCAGCTTCCATAGGGTGAAGGGGGCCACGGAGTGGGTTGCCTGTCCCGCAGCCTCCCCACTGCCTGCCAGAGAGGGGCTGCTCCTGCTCCTGCCCCTGCCCTCCCTGCAGTCTCAGGCAGCTGTAGGGTTGGTGCCATTGTAGCCCATCCCAAAATCATCAGGAGGAGGACTTGAAGAGACAGACTGAAGTGATAATCAGAATGATAATTTTATAGGGGAGTTTGTGTTCATTATTTGGGATTCTCTGCCCAGTGGCTTCTCACTTCGTTTCTGCCCCTCTAGTATGATCCAACGTTTCTATCACAGGAACATTTCCTAGCAGTAGCATGTTCTGTCTGAAAATCTGTCACCAGTGCAGCTTTTCAGACGTGAATGACTGCAAGAATGCACAAATGATGCAGTAACAGGAGCAAAGTGATTTCCAGTCATACAGGTTACAAGATTGTCCCCCTCTACTATGTGCCCTCATGAAGGAAAGACATGGAGCTGTTGGAGTGGGCCCAGAGAAGGCTGTGAAGATGGTCAGAGGGCTGGAGCACCTTTCCTATGAAGGAGGAAGCTGGGCTAGTTCAGCCTGGAGAAGAGAAGGCTCCAGGGAGACCTCGTTGGAATACTTGAAGGGAGCTCATAAGGAGGAGGAGGATCAATCCAAGCCATTCTGTGATCCTATGAATAGCGATGGATGAAGGTTCAATGGACAGGTACAGGAGAGCCTCAAAGATCAGTTTCTGCTCGTGAGCTAATACATAGGGAGTATTTCTCATGGAGTTTTCTGAGAGAATTTGAATTACATTGAGTTAAATTGACAGAACAGACTGTCTAAGGCCTGCTAAGGACTTGTACATAAATGGATGTAGCTCTAAGCTGCTGTTAAATAGCTGACGGGTTTCCTCTCAGCACTCTTGTCCAGCCTTAACAGTGCCTTTCTTGAGTCCACTGTGGAAGTGGATTAGGGTAAACAGCCAAAAGGCACTCCTTGTGCAGGATAGGATCATCAACACAGGGAATTACTGCCAAGTAGCTAATGCATTCTAAATTCACACCCTAGCTTATTTTGCAACAGCTTCCCTGTGTAGGCAAGCCCTACATGTTCATTTCATTTGATGGTTAGCATTGCATCAGTGACATTCCAGATTCTGACCACAATGTTAGTAATGGAAAGTGGTTCATCTTCTAATGAAATGGTCTTTTCTTTTCTCTTTTCTTTTTTTTTTTTTCTGGTTGAAGCTTTTGCAACTTTTTCTTTCATGTGTCTAGGGTGAATTTCTTCATTTTTTAAATGAGCATGATATTCTCCTTCTAATCTCTGTTATGGCAAATGATGCTCTCTAAGCATGGAAATAACCTTTTTACAGTACGCTGGATGAAGCAGTGATTGTTAAGCCTTTTTTATTCCAAAGAGCAGGTGAAAACCCAAACTAATAAATATGTCCTTTTCACTTATTTGTAATTCAGTAGTTTGTGTCTGTGTATTTTTTCCTATAAGATATCCCAGCGTTTCTCTTGCTGTGCTCTTACTGTGGCATCTCTAATACTTGTGCTCTGTAGTCATATGCCTGGCATACTTTCATATAGAGTTTCCTGGTCATTTGAGTAATCTGTTTATCGGTTGGGTTTTTTCTCAGCAAGCCTTTGGTGTTTAACTTGCTTATTAAGTTTGCACGTCACT
Organism: Bambusicola thoracicus; assembly: GCA_002909625.1. Classification (NCBI taxonomy): domain Eukaryota; kingdom Metazoa; phylum Chordata; class Aves; order Galliformes; family Phasianidae; genus Bambusicola; species Bambusicola thoracicus. The sequence goes on from PPHD01009020.1 coordinate 12,335, forward strand.
GTGATGATGATAGTTAAGATGGAAGAATATGGCCTTCTTAGATTTTCCAGAAATAGTGGCTCCTCTGAGCTTACTGAGGAGCCCTCATGACATCTTTTTAGGTACGCTTCATCTCCCCCAGGAGCTCCTTCAGATCTAGTCCAGACTGTAGGGATGAGGAAACTGCTGTTTGAAATGTCAGCCACGGACTTTGAAGTGTGGATTTCTCATGTTAGTATGCAATAACAAAGTAAGCAAGAAAGCTTCCTCTCTCTGTTTGCCTACCAAACTGTTCCAGTTGCACAATTTACAAAGATGCACTTTCTGTTCACATTTCTAGGGATGCAGCTCCCACTGCGTGCAGTCTGAATTTCCCAAAATCTAAAGGCAAACTTGATGTCTTTCTTCTCACTCTGAGTAATGGATGAGCTGAAGGTTTCACAAGACAACTCTGTTGTTGTTTTTCCCTAGGTGGGTTTTGTAGTCGTATTTTATTCATAAACGGGTTACACGGTAATTTTTGTCTAACTTAAAGTGTTGTTACATCTCCTTCACTTAATTTCCATAACAGAGTGTCCCAAAATACTTCCATCACATCACAGTCTGTCCTCATTATCAGGTTGTTCTGGAAAACTGACATCAACCAGCTCTACCCTGCAGTGAAAGGATGAAATGGGAGCAGTATTTCCATAAGGAATAGTGTATTTTAAAAGAGTGTAGCTTAGGGGGACAAAATATTGTAAAATAAGCATGTGCTGTGAAGTTGATGGCATTTAAAAGGAGCTTTTAGAGGATAGGTGCTTTGCACAGGATATTGTCCTTTCCTTCCCCACTCTTATTATGTAGAGGAACTAACAATTTGGTACTTCATTCATCTAATTGGCTCCTCATACCCCAGCAAAATTGGAATGGTTTATATTCACAGGACTGTCACTTCATTTCAGATTTACCAAGTCTGTGTCTATATAATCCTTGCACAAGGATGTTAAAACAGGGCATACGTAAAGGAACTGTGAGTAAATTTACAGCCAATTGCTTGGCCTGGGCAGGAGCAAGTAAATTTGCAGTTGCAAGCTGGAGCAATATGTTAGAGGCCACCTTCCTTAGATCAACGCGTGTATTGCAACACCAGCAAGTAATCAAATTGTAATGTACTTTAATGCAAAGCCTAGTTTGGCTTGGTTGGCAAATTAAACTATCGCTCGCCTCTAGCTAAAGCAGGCAGCCTTTGAACTTTCTGACTGCAGCTGTAGCTTGCACACCTCACTTTCCCTTTTAAAAATCAAATTAAACTGTAACCTGCAGCCTCTGTGGTAAGTTTCAAGGAAAATTAAATTGTTGCTAACCTTTCTAGCAAAGATAACTGTCTCTAATCAAGCTGAAAAGTCCAGTCCCAAATTCCCCGCTCCAAGTTCAGACATATTCATTGGAGGAAAACTGCAGGGACTATTAAGTGCAAAGTTATTACCTCTGACTCAGGAAGTCCTTGGGCACAAATAGCCAGAGGCTGGGAAATTTTATCACGAATGTATTACTCTGTGCTTCCCCTCTTCTTTCATTCTTCCTGCAGCGTTTACTGTGGATCTGTCCGGGACTCTGAACACTGGGCAGCTGCTCTGCTTCTGGCTCTGAAGGCAGCTCAGGCTCTCAGCACTGGCAGGCACCGTCCCAACCTTCAGTGTGGCCCCGAGTAGTCTCAGCAGTGTGGTCTTTTCCCTCCTTTTGACTTGTCCCTGGCCCCTTCAGCCTTGTGCTAGCAGCGGCCCAGCTCCAATCACTGTCCCTTTTCACCCTTGGGTGTGACGTCCTTCACCTCTCTCCCTCTCAGTATTTTCTTTGTCCTGCTGGCAGGAACACTTGGCACTTGATTTACCCTCACAACGTTCATGTTTTTCTTGGAGCTCTCAGAGATAGGACTTTTCCCAGCCTGGATGAGCTGCTGTTATTTCTATGGAGTCAGCAGTACAATAGGCCCTCTTGGGAGCCAGAACCGTGTCTGGCTACTGGCTCAGCCTCACAAAGCCTCAGTCCTGCGTGCTTAACATTGCTCTTTGATTCCCAGGATTAGCATCTGACTGATGGCAGGTGAGAAGGCAGAACACTGCAGCACGAAAGGAAAGAAATCAATTAAGTTCACATTGCGACATGTGCTTTCTCGTGGCCAGGTTATGGCAATCGTCCTCACCTTAGAGAAACAGGAATTGGGTAGAAGACATTGTTGGCCCTGGAAGCACTGAGCAGGCAGTGGTGTGTCTGTCAGAGAAGTGGAAATGACAGCAGAGAGACGTTTTGCTCTCTTTGGTTTTAGTATGTATACTACCCATACTAAATATAACACTCAATACAGCAGCTAGTATCTCTGCCCTGTAGCTTTCTCATTCTTAAAAGTTGTCTTAAACGTTCTCAGTCTCTCAGCAGACTCAGTAAGATGTGAGCTAAGGCATATTAGTCACATTGTTATCAAGAGATGAAAGTGATAGAGATATAAAGTACTACCCGCTTTTAATTAAAATGGAATAAGTCAAAAACAGTTGGCAGTTGCAAAATTCATTACGATGTGTTACCAAAAATAGATGTCTTCATGAGAATGCAGTTTTGTTACAACAGTGGGCACTAATTAGCAGTAAACATAATTGCTGAGATAGCCAGATAGAAAGCGTGTTACTAACACTGCAATAGATGTCAGTTGGCTGGAAGACTAGAAACTCTTAAGTCTTAAAATGCAATATGTTAGAGTACCAAAACAGATCTATGTAATTCTGTTGCTTAAGGCAACAGTTGAATTTCAGGAACAATAACGTAGTGTTTTCTGCACCTGGTTTTCATTTGCAAGGAAAACCCGGTATTAGAAAAATATAACCTGACTTAGCTGAAATATGTATGACCCGGTGTTCCTATTTCTTCTTTCCATAGAGAAGTCATACGTAGAAACTTTTATCATTTCATTTGGTAAAATTCCCTCTGACCTTCAGAACAACATCTTCCAATATGACTTTGCGGACACAGGTCTGTGGTTTATAACATCCTCCTATCCGGTTTGGGACGCATGTATGTCAGTCCTTTTTGTGTGATCTCTGCAGATTTACTGTAACTGAAAAGGTTATTTTCCTCTCTCCTTCTGTAATCTCGAGCACCGAGCAATAACAACTAATCTGTGGGTGTTTTATCTGACTTAGGCTAATTTGCAATTGACATGTTTGAGGTATCGCTTACATAATCCCGGTCTTACATATTTATTATTAAAAATGCTAGTGGCTTGTGAAAAGGAAATACTGTAATAATTCGTTTGTGCTGTGATAACCTCTGGAAAGCAGGACCCTGCTCGGGTAGGCTGTTCACAGTCATTGCATATAAAGGCCAAACGAGAAGCGTTCAGGACCAGCTCGCAGCAAGAGGACAGAATCCATGATGGTTCATACATCCCACCCACCAGAAATAGATCTTGGCTTACCCAATCTCAGCCATTAACTGTGAGGCTTCTAAATCATCTCCAAAGCCAGTAAGAGAGAGAAGTAAACTCACACTGTGATTTATTCCGTATAATTGTAAGGCTTGAGACATTCCATGTAGAGTTGAGCTTGGTATCTAAATATTATTGATTAGAGAAATCAGTCATCCCTTGTAATCAATCACCTGCCCGAGATCTTGCTAGCACTGCTGTGTTCTAGCTTCATTGGCTGGCTCTGTGCTGGTATGCTGTGTGATACAAAGTACAACACACTGACGTGCATGCTTCCAGATGTTTCTAGCAGGAAAGATTGGAGCTGCAGGATGTCAAAATCTGCAGATGCATGAATTTAAGGAAATTCTGAAGCTCCTGTTCTTTGTTAGTGTTAGTCATAGAAAAATAATCAGTGTGGTATTTACAGAAACCAGCCCCTGCAGAAGCTCACACCTACTGATAATCTGGCATATTCTTTAGCCTTACTAACCGAGATTTCATAAAATCATAGGATCACAGAATGCCTTGGGTTGGAAGGAACCTCAAAGCCCACACGGTCCCAACCCTCTGCCATTGGCTGGTTGCCCCACACCAGCTCAGGCTGCCCAGGGCCCATCCAGCATGGCCTGGAGTGCCTCCAGGGACGGGACCACCACAGCTCCTTTGGGCAGCTGTGCCAGTGCCTCACTACCCTCTGAGTACAGAATTTCCTCCTAACATCTAATCTAAATCTCCCCTCTTTGCTGAATGCTTGACAAACTCTGTCATGGAATGCAGAGTGGGGCAAGCTCTGTTAAGGAGGAAGGAAGGAGAAATGTAGGGAATGATGGTTGCAGTGTTGATGTCAAAGTATCCAGAGCAAAGCTGGGCCTGCTTGCCTGGCAGCCTGCTCTGTTTAGACTGGGTGTGAGAGACTGCATTTGCTTCCAGGGTGATGTCTTCTGTTATCATGCGGAAGGTGATGGTACTACACAGGCATGCAGGGCTGACCATAAGTTAGGAAACACCAGTCCTTAACAGATGTGGAGGGCTGAATACCAGGGATGCAAAGATCAGCTGATAGTCTGTGGTAGCAGCTGCAGCAAAGGGAACCAGAGCTGAAGCTTTGTAGAAGGCAAATCGTAACTAGGACCCTCCCTGTGCCGTCGTGTGCCCCACTGGCAGGCAAAGCCAACACAGGGCCCTGAGTGATTTCATCCCCTGCAAGCCCTGTGCTCCTGCATTGCTCTCACGTTTTTTACGATAAGAGTAATGTGGCACTGGAGTGGGTTGCCCAGAGAGGTGATGGACATCCCGTCCATGGAGACACCCAACGTCAGGCTAGCCAGGACTCTGAGCTGTAGGTGTCCCTGTTCATTGTAGAGGATTTGGACTAGATGGCCTTTAAGGGTCCCTTCTGATTCAAGTGATTCTGTAATTGCAAACCAGCTGATGCAGCTCAAGAGAAAAACGTTCTGTTCAGCCTGGGCCACCCTGGGAGGATGCTCCGGGGCACTGCTGCAAAATACTGCAGGCTCACCCCCAAAAGATTGGAAAATTATCGCAGGTGTTCAGTTTGCTTTTATGAGCAGGTTAAAGATAACCAAGTATATTGGGCTAAAATCCTAAATTCATAATAACTGAACAAAGTTAGGAAAAGATAAAACAATGTGCAGACGTTTATTAAGGCTACATTTAGCAGCAAGGAATCCTCCTCAGCTGTTCCATGTCTCACTCTTGGCTCTGGCTGATGAGTTTCTGCACGACACTTGGCCGGTGTGCCCTGGCTATGTGGTCACAGCTCACCTTGATGCTCTGACAGTGGGGAACGTGCAGCTCCTCTGGCTCTGGGGGATTTCCCCATCTGTCTGCCTTTCACTCCCTGGCACTGATCCACCGGGTTACTTCAGTAACTTTTCTGCTGCCTGTCTCAAATAACACATTCTTGGCTTTTGTTTTTCACTAATTGTAGTCTTGTTAAAATACAGTGGCATCACTTTACAAATGATGTTTTATGATAAATAGTACGAATTGCATGTAATTGCCCAGTTATGACATTCAAGCACAAACTGATGTCGAGCTCTGGGCTGCCGGGTCTACAAAAGCTCCCCCTCATCCTGTGTTAGATTCTGGGTGCACATCTGAAGGCTGCTGGTCTTCTGTGAACTTGAACAGGGAGAACAAAAGACTTTGCATATATTCAGGCCAGTTTGCTTTCCTTTCCAGCTCTCCTTTCTAGCAATGGCTATAACTAGCTACTAAAAAAAACCCAAGTGGTTGCCAGTTAAAAAAGGTAAAAAGCCCCACGTTTTGTAACAGAGGCTGTAATAGAGTATTTTTGCATTATCTTGTTCAGGGAGTGGATACAGAAACAAGTTGTGGCATCTTAGATATCGTTGCGAGATAACATTGGGCAAATGCTAGATCTTATTTGCTTATTTTAAGTATTGGCTATCTAAATACTAAATGGAAATTGTCTTGTTTCCCATTATAGTTCGTCTTCAATCTGATAGTAATGATAATGAAGACATCGAACAAATCGATGAAGATATAGCTGTGACTCAGAGTCAGATGAACTTCATTTGTCCCATTACACAGGTATGCTGTAAGAGATTGGGAAAGAGCTATTTCATGTCCTTCGTTGGATTGTTTATTGCAATTCCACAGTACTCGTTAAAAATCAGGCAGGCATTATCAGAGAGAAACAACACTGCTTAGGGAAAAAAACAACCACATAAGTAGCAAGGCAGTTTCCTATGCAGCATCTGACCCCATTCAGTGCAGTGCCATGTATGAGTGGCAAAAAGACTTCCTGCTGTTCTACACGAGTTTTGTAAGAAGCGCTTTCTGTGGACATTCTCAGTTCCTTTAAATCAAACCTTACTGATTGCAGGTGGAAATGAAGAAGCCAGTTCGAAACAAAGTCTGTGGACATTCCTATGAAGAAGATGCCATTCTAAAAATCATCCAGACTCGAAAGCAGCAAAAGAAGAAAGTCCGGTAAGCTATCAGGAATGTGTGGAAAAGCTATTTGCTTTGCTGTGTAAGTGGAATTTTACTCCACTTGTTCTAGGAAATGTATTTGGATTGGCAAGGCTACAGGAAGTAATACCTCAGCGTCTGCCCAAGTCACAGTCTCCTCATTAGTACAGTACATGAAGGATTTTTTTCTTTGATGAAAACAATGTGCAAGGAAATATTCAGGAAGTGTGTGGGGAAGTTACAGCTACTCACGGTACCTGCACAACACAATAAAAGAGATCTTGTATAGCTGTGAACAAAAGAGAGAAACTTCAGCTTCATAAGGTTTGGTTGCTCATTGCATTCCCACTGCTTACTTAGCGAGCCTTAAGGTTAATGAAAAATTAAATGTCTCTGCTGTGAATCCTCTTCAGCAGTTCGGTTCCAATACAATTAGCAAGGAGAAGTATTAAAATTCGACCTTTTAGGTAGTACAGAATTTAAGAATGACCAGAAAGAACTGTCTACTTACTACTACAGTGCAGCGAAATGATTCTTACTCTACAGCACCAAAGCAGCTTGCTGCTTTCCATGCAGGATATATTTTGTTGAATGAAAACATGTAAAAGTTGAATTATTCAAACTGAAATTCTTCCTGATATGTTTCAAATGTTGAATTGTTTTGACTGTTTGAAAAACAAAACAAGAGGAAGAGGGGCTCAAAGGCTCCTCAGAGCAAATGTAGAGGACATCTTTTGTCATCCTTAACCATCGTTATTGATGTCTGTTTTCATGCCAGACTGCCAGCGGTTCATGCTTTTGTGTTGATGACCTCATGGAAACTTACAAGTTGTGGACTTTTACATAAATGTGCAGTTGCTCAGGAAGATGTGTAGAGACTAGCAACCCGATTTCTCCACAGATAAAGCCACAGTTAGCTTACTTCCTCTATCTGTAGCTCTTGCATTTCTGTCAGACTGTACACACTGCCACATGGATACAAAGCGAGGCAGAACTTCTACTTCCTGTCAGCAGGAAAGCACCACTACAGAATCAGTCAGCCGTTGTTGTGACGGCTCTCAGTGGCTTTCTGTACTCTGGCTTCTACCTTACAGAAGGGAGAAGCACCTTGTCTTAGCACCTTATGAGGGCTATGGAGAAAAGGGAGAGGGCATGCAATATGCTGTGGATGACAGCAAACCAGCAACGCTGAGGGACAGGAATGTGGCTAGAAGAATGGAGTTGGGAGATAGCTCATAAGTTGGATATATGAGAGTAAGAGTTCTGGAGGATAGGAACAGGATAGGAAAGCGCTCAGCACTAAACCGCTACACAGAATACCTCCTGACTCAATGGGAAGATCCCACTGACACCTCTGACTTACCCTGTCCTCTGCACAGTAACCCAATGAACCTCACCATCGCTGAATCTTTGTTACGTCACATAAGCTTTGTCAAATCACTGCTTTGTACCAATAAGCCACATTGCTGCTTCTCTCTTCCAAGCAAAGAGAGATTTCCATCTGCAACAAATGGAAAAACGTGGGAGTTGAGACTGCTTTGGTGGATCCGAGAAGTTTCATCACTGCTGATAAAACTGATGGGGTTGTAGAACTGAATTTTTATTTTCCCTTTTAAGAAATTAAGGACTTCGAGGAAATAGAGAGTAAAAAAACATTTTCAAAGCTGTAAAATGCCCAGCTTTAAAAGCAACTATATACCCAAACTGAAGTTATTTGTGCAGTCTGAATCCTGGTGGATCTTAATCTTGAGTTTTGAGCTTGCACCCTTACCACTCGGACAGCAGTTATTGCAACATGCTAGAAAAGTAAAAACACAGCACTAAACCAGGTTTCACTGTAACTGGATTGAGAAAGGTTGCCTGGTTTTCTCTGCCCAGTCTCACCGACCTGCTGTAATTTTAACCTTTCTCAAGAAAATGTTGTCAGTCTTTGAAAAACCATAGTCTGCGTCGTGGGAAGACAGACGTAAAGCAATGAGTTCCTCATTCTGGAACCATCCTGTTTGTGTTACTCAACATTACCTGGCTTTATTCAAGTAGGAGCAGGTATCCTGAAAGAGCACACTGCTGGCTAGGGGAGTCCTTTCTGCCTTTACTCATAAATCAAGGCCATTGCTCATTGCAGAGCTATAGAAGCAGCTGTCTTCTCACACCTATTGTATGCAGTGTTTGAAGCCTCGACTCGAGTGTGGTGTTCAGTCTTGGGCACCTCAATACAGAAAGGACACTGAGGTGCTGGAGCAGGTCCAAAGAAGGGCAATGAGGCTAGTGAAGGGCTTAGAGAATATGCCATATGAGGAGAGACTGAAGGAACTGGGGCTGTTTAGTCTGGGAAAAAGGAGGCTGAGGGGAGACCTTATTGCTCTCTTTCAGTATTTGAAAGCTGCTCACAGCGAGAGTGGGGTCG